>CAXDIG010000315.1:0-30759 GCA_963989225.1 Dromius quadrimaculatus | reverse complement strand
TCCAAACTTCATATAACTGCAGATAGCGCTCTGAAAACACGAAATATGATGTTTTTGTTAATAGATTCATACAGATTATGAGGTCCTGAATAGGAATATGAACTTTTTGATTGTGAAGATCTGCGCGGTAAAGTGTGATTTCGACATATTCCAAAGTTTGTAAATCTGCAAATAGCACTCTAAAAACACAAAATATGATGTATTTGGTGCTAGGTTCTGCCATATAACGCACTTTTGAAGCAAAATCTTGCTTCTGAGCAGATTTACAGAGTCAAAAATTCCTCAACGAGACTCAGAAAAAACGCCGATAACTTGCTAGAAACGCAAAATTGCGTGCATTTGAGGACGGATTTATGCGTATTATGTTGTATTGGATAGATTTATGTGATTTGCGGTACTTTGAAACTGCTTAGAATGTGGTTATTTTGACTAATTTCAAACTTCATATAACTGCAGATAGCGCTCTGAAAACACGGAATATGATGTTTTTGTCAATAGATTCATACATATCATGAGGTCCTGAATAGGAATATGAACTTTTTGATTGTGAAAATCTGCGCAGAAAAGCGTGATTATGACTTATTCCAAAGTTTTTAAAACTGCAAATACCACTCAAAAAACACGAAATATGATGTATTTGGTCCTAGATTCTGCCATATAACGCAATTTTGAAGCAAAATCTTGCTTCTGAGCAGATTTACAGAGTCAAAAATTTCTCAACGAGACTCAGAAAAAACGCCGATAACTTGCTGGAAACGCAAAATTATGTGCATCTGAGGACGGATTCATGCGTATTATGTTGTATCGGATAGATTTATGTGATTTACGAAACTTCGAAACTGCTCAGAATGTGGTAATTTTGACATATTTCAAACTTCATATAACTGCAGATAGCGCTCTGAAAACACGATATATGATGTTTTTGTCAATAGAATCATACATATTATGAGGTCTTGAATAGGAATATGAACTTTTTGATTGTGAAAATCTGCGCGGAAAAGCGTGATTTCGACTTATTCCAAAGTTTGTGAAACTGAAATAGCACTCTAATAACACGGAATATGATGTATTTAGTGCTAGATTCTGCTATATAACGCACTTTTGAAGCAAAATCTTGCTTCTGAGCAGATTTACAGAGTCGAAGCATTCCTCAACGAGACTCAGAATAAACGCCGATAACTTGCTGGAAACGCAAAATTTTGTGCATTGAGGACGGATTCATGCGTATTATGTTGCATTGGATAGATTCATGTGATTTGCGATACTTTAAAACTGCTCAGAATGTGGTAATTTGGACTTATTTCAGAGTTCATATAACTGCAGATAGCGCTATTAAAACACGGAATATTATGTTTTTGTCAATAGATTCATACATATTATGAGGACCTGGATAGGAATATGAACTTTTTGATTGTGAAAATCTGCGCGGAAAAGCGTGATTTCGACTTAATCCAAAGTTTGTAAAACTGCAAATAGCACCTAAAAACACAAAATATAATGTATTTGATGCTAGATTCTGCCATATAACGCACTTTTGAAGCAAAATCTTGCTTCTGAGCAGATTTACAGAGTCAAAAATTTCTCAACACGACTCAGAAAAAACGCCAATAACTTGCTGGAAACGCAAAATTTTGTGCATTTGAGGACGGGTCCATGGGTACCATGTTGTATTGAATAGATTTATGTGATTTGCGATACTTTGAAACTGCTCAGAATGTGGTAATTTTGACTTATTTCAGACTTCATAAAACTGCAGATATCGCTCTGAAAACACGGAATATGATGTTTTTTGTCAATAGATTCATACATATTATGAGGTCCTGGATAGGAATATGAACTTTTTGATTGTGAAAATCTGCGCGGAAAAGCGTGATTTCGACTTATTCCAAAGTTTTTTGAAACTGCGAATTGCATTCTAAAAACACGAAATATGATGTATTTTGTGCTAGATTCTGCGATATAACGCACTTTTGAAGCAGAATCTTGCTTCTGAGCATATTTACAGAGTAAAAAATTTCTCAACAAGACTAAGAAAAAACGCCGATAACTTGCTGGAAACGCAAAATTTTGTGCATCTGAGGACGGATTCATGCGTATTATGTTGTATTGGATAGATTTATGTGATTTGCCATACTTTGAAACTGCTCAGAATGTGGTAATTTTGACTTATTTCAAACTTCATATGACTGCAGATAGCACTCTGAAAACACGAAATATGATGTTTTCGTTGATAGATTCATACATATTATGAGGTCCTGAATAGGAATATGAACTTTATGATTGTGAAAATCTGCGCGTGAAAGCGTGATTTAACTTATTCCAAAGTTTGTAAAACTGCAAATAGCACTCTTAAAACACGAAATTTGATGTATTTGGTGCTAACTTGCTGGAAACGCAAAATTTTGTGCATTTGAGGACGGATTCATGCGTCTTATGTTGTATTGGATAGATTTATGTGATTTGCGATACTTTGAAACTGCTCAGAATGTGGTAATTTTGACTTATTTCAAACTTCATATAACTGCAGATAGCGCTCTGTAAACACGAGATATGATGTTTTCCTCAATAGATTCACACATATTATGAGGTCCTGAATAGGAATATGAACTTTTTGATTGTGAAAATCTGCGCGGAAAAGCGTGATTTCGACTTATTCCAAAGTTTTTTGAAACTGCGAATTGCATTCTAAAAACACGAAATATGATGTATTTTGTGCTAGATTCTGCGATATAACGCACTTTTGAAGCAGAATCTTGCTTCTGAGCATATTTACAGAGTAAAAAATTTCTCAACAAGACTAAGAAAAAACGCCGATAACTTGCTGGAAACGCAAAATTTTGTGCATCTGAGGACGGATTTATGCGTATTATGTTGTATTAGATAGATTTAGGTGATTTGCGATACTTCAAAACTGCTCAGAATGTGGTAATATTGATTTATTTCAGACTTCATATGACTGCAGATAGCGCTCTGAAAACAAGAAATATGATGTTTCCGTCAATAGATTCATACATATAATGAGGTTCTGATTAGAAGTATGAACTTTTTGATTGTAAAAATCTGCGCGGGAAAGCGTGATTTAACTTATTCCAAAGTTTGTAAAACTGCAAATAGCACTCTTGAAACACGAAATTTGATGAATTTGGTGCTAGATTCTCCCATATAACGCACTTTTGAAGCAAAATCTTGCTTCTGAGCAGATTTATAGAGTCGAAAATTTCTCAACGAGACTCAGGAAAAACGCCGATAACTTGCTGGAAACGCTAAATTTTGTGCATTTGAGGACAGATTCAGGCGTATTATGTTGTATTGAATAGATTTATGTGATTTGCGATACTTTGAAACTGCTCAGAATGTGGTAATTTTGACTTATTTTAAACTTCATATAACTGCAGATAGCGCTCTGAAAACACGAAATATGATGTTTCTGTCAATAGATTTATACATATTATGAGGTCTTGAATAGGAATATGAACTTTTTGATTGTGAAAATCTGCGCGGAAAAGCGTGATTTCGACTTATTCCAAAATTTGTAAAACTGCAAATAGCACTCTAAAAACACGAAATATGATGTATTTGGTGCTAGATTCTGCCATATAATGCACTTTTGAAGCAAAATCTTGCTTCTGAGCAGATTTTCAGAGTCAAAAATTTCTCAACATGAATCTGAAAAAACGCCGATAACTTGCTGGAAACGCAAATTTTTGTGCATTTGACGACGGATTTATGCGTATTATGTTGTATTGGATAGATTTATGTGATTTGCGGTACTTTGAAACTGCTTAGAATGTGGTTATTTTGACTAATTTCAAACTTCATATAACTGCAGATAGCGCTCTGAAAACACGGAATATGATGTTTTTGTCAATAGATTCATACATATCATGAGGTCCTGAATAGGAATATGAACTTTTTGATTGTGAAAATCTGCGCAGAAAAGCGTGATTATGACTTATTCCAAAGTTTTTAAAACTGCAAATACCACTCAAAAAACACGAAATATGATGTATTTGGTCCTAGATTCTGCCATATAACGCACTTTTGAAGCAAAATCTTGCTTCTGAGCAGATTTACAGAGTCATAAATTTCTCAACGAGACTCAGAAAAAACGCCGATAACTTGCTGGAAACGCAAAATTATGTGCATCTGAGGACGGATTCATGCGTATTATGTTGTATCGGATAGATTTATGTGATTTACGAAACTTCGAAACTGCTCAGAATGTGGTAATTTTGACATATTTCAAACTTCATATAACTGCAGATAGCGCTCTGAAAACACGATATATGATGTTTTTGTCAATAGAATCATACATATTATGAGGTCTTGAATAGGAATATGAACTTTTTGATTGTGAAAATCTGCGCGGAAAAGCGTGATTTCGACTTATTCCAAAGTTTGTGAAACTGAAATAGCACTCTAATAACACGGAATATGATGTATTTAGTGCTAGATTCTGCTATATAACGCACTTTTGAAGCAAAATCTTGCTTCTGAGCAGATTTACAGAGTCGAAGCATTCCTCAACGAGACTCAGAATAAACGCCGATAACTTGCTGGAAACGCAAAATCTTGTGCATTTGAGGACGGATTCATGCGTATTATGTTGCATTGGATAGATTTATGTGATTTGCGATACTTTAAAACTGCTCAGAATGTGGTAATTTGGACTTATTTCAGAGTTCATATAACTGCAGATAGCGCTATTAAAACACGGAATATTATGTTTTTGTCAATAGATTCATACATATTATGAGGACCTGGATAGGAATATGAACTTTTTGATTGTGAAAATCTGCGCGGAAAAGCGTGATTTCGACTTAATCCAAAGTTTGTAAAACTGCAAATAGCACCTAAAAACACAAAATATAATGTATTTGATGCTAGATTCTGCCATATAACGCACTTTTGAAGCAAAATCTTGCTTCTGAGCAGATTTACAGAGTCAAAAATTTCTCAACACGACTCAGAAAAAACGCCAATAACTTGCTGGAAACGCAAAATTTTGTGCATTTGAGGACGGGTCCATGGGTACCATGTTGTATTGAATAGATTTATGTGATTTGCGATACTTTGAAACTGCTCAGAATGTGGTAATTTTGACTTATTTCAGACTTCATAAAACTGCAGATATCGCTCTGAAAACACGGAATATGATGTTTTTGTCAATAGATTCATACATATTATGAGGTCCCGGATAGGAATATGAACTTTTTGATTGTGAGAATCTGCGCGGAAAAGCGTGATTTCGACTTAATCCAAAGTTTGTAAAACTGCAAATAGCACCTAAAAACACAAAATATGATGTATTTGGTGCTAGATTCTGCCATATAGCGCACTTTTGAAGCAAAATCTTGCTTCTGAGCAGATTTACAGAGTCAAAAATTTCTCAACGAGACTCAGAAAAAACGCCGATAACTTGCTATAAACGCAAAATTTTGTGCATTTGAGGACGGGGTCCATGGGTACCATGTTGTATTGGATAGATTTATGTGATTTGCGATACTTTGAAACTGTTCAGAATGTGGTAATTTTGACTTATTTCAAACTTCATATAACTGCAGATAGCGCTCTGAAAACACGAAATATGATGTTTTTGTCAATAGATTCATACATATTATGAGGTCCTGAATAGAAATATGAACTTCTTGATTGTGAAAATCTGCGCGGAAAAGCGTGATTCCGTCTTATTCCAGAGTTTGTAAAACTGCAAATAGAACTTTAAAAACACGAGATATGATGTATTTAGTGCTAGATTCTGCCATATAACGCACTTTTAAAGCAAAATCTTGCTTCTGAGTAGATTTACAAAGTCAAAAATTTCTCAACGAGGCTCAGAATAACTTGCTGGAAACGCAAAATTTTGTGCATTTGAGGACAGATTCATGCGTATTATGTTGTATTAGATAGATTTATGTGATTTGCGATACTTTGAAACTGCTCAGAATGTGGTAATTTTGACTTATTTCAAACTTCATATGACTGCAGATAGCACTCTGAAAACACGAAATATGATGTTTTCGTTGATAGATTCATACATAATATGAGGTCCTGAATAGGAATATGAACTTTATGATTGTGAAAATCTGCGCGTGAAAGCGTGATTTAACTTATTCCAAAGTTTGTAAAACTGCAAATAGCACTCTTAAAACACGAAATTTGATGTATTCGGTGCTAACTTGCTGGAAACGCAAAATTTTGTCCATTTGAGGACGGATTCATGCGTATTATGTTGTATTGGATAGATTTATGTGATTTGCGATACTTTGAAACTGCTCAGAATGTGGTAATTTTGACTTATTTCAAACTTCATATAACTGCAGATAGCGCTCTGTAAACACGAGATATGATGTTTTCCTCAATAGATTCACACATATTATGAGGTCCTGAATAGGAATATGAACTTTTTGATTGTGAAAATCTGCGCGGAAAAGCGTGATTTCGACTTATTCCAAAGTTTTTTGAAACTGCGAATTGCATTCTAAAAACACGAAATATGATGTATTTTGTGCTAGATTCTGCGATATAACGCACTTTTGAAGCAGAATCTTGCTTCTGGGCATATTTACAGAGTAAAAAATTTCTCAACAAGACTAAGAAAAAACGCCGATAACTTGCTGGAAACGCAAAATTTTGTGCATCTGAGGACGGATTCATGCGTATTATGTTGTATTGGATAGATTTATGTGATTTGCGATACTTTGAAACTACTCAGAATGTGGTAATTTTGACTTATTTCAAACTTCATATAACTGCAGATAGCGCTCTGAAAACACTGAATATGATGTTTTTGTTGATAGATTCATACATATTATGAGGTCCTGAATAGGAATATGAACTTTCTGATTGTGAAGATCTGTGCGGAAAAATGTGATTTCGACATATTCCAAAGTTTGTCAATCTGCGAATAGCACTCTAAAAACACAAAATATGATGTATTTGGTGCTAGATTCTGCCATATAACGCACTTTTGAAGCAAAATCTTGCTTCTGAGCAGATTAACAGAGTCAAAAATTTCTCAACGAGACTCGGAAAAAACGCCGATTCTTGTGCATTTGAGGACGGATTCCTGCGTACTATTTCGTATTGGATAGATTTATGTGATTTGCGATACTTTAAGACTGCTCAGTTTGTGGTAATTTTGACTTATTTCAAACTTCATATAACTGCAGATAGCGCTCTGAAAACACAGAATATGATGTTTTTGTCAATAGATTCATACATATTATGAGGTCCTGAATAGGAATATGCACTTTTTGATCGTGAAAATCTGCGCGGGAGAGCGTGATTTCGACCTATTCCAAAGTTTGTAAAACTGCAAATAGCACTCTAAAAACACAAAATATGATGTATTTGGTGCTAGATTCTGTCATATAACGCACTTTAGAAAGAAAATCTTGTTTCTGAGCAGATTAACAGAGTCGAAGCATTCCTCAACGAGACTCAGAAAAAACGCCGATAACTTGCTGGAAACGCAAAATTTTGTGCATTTGAGGACGAATTCATGCGTATTATGTTGCATTGGATAGATTTATGTGATTTGCGATACTTCGAAACTGCTCAGGATGTGGTAATTTTGACTTATTTCAAACTTCATATAACTGCAGATAGCGCTCTGTAAACACGAGATATGATGTTTTCCTCAATAGATTCACACATATTATGAGGTCCTGAATAGGAATATGAACTTTTTGATTGTGAAAATCTGCGCGGAAAAGCGTGATTTCGACTTATTCCAAAGTTTTTTGAAACTGCGAATTGCATTCTAAAAACACGAAATATGATGTATTTTGTGCTAGATTCTGCGATATAACGCACTTTTGAAGCAGAATCTTGCTTCTGGGCATATTTACAGAGTAAAAAATTTCTCAACAAGACTAAGAAAAAAACGCCGATAACTTGCTGGAAACGCAAAATTTTGTGCATCTGAGGACGGATTCATGCGTATTATGTTGTATTGGATAGATTTATGTGATTTGCGATACTTTGAAACTACTCAGAATGTGGTAATTTTGACTTATTTCAAAACTTCATATAACTGCAGATAGCGCTCTGAAAACACTGAATATGATGTTTTTGTTGATAGATTCATACATATTATGAGGTCCTGAATAGGAATATGAACTTTCTGATTGTGAAGATCTGTGCGGAAAAATGTGATTTCGACATATTCCAAAGTTTGTCAATCTGCGAATAGCACTCTAAAAACACAAAATATGATGTATTTGGTGCTAGATTCTGCCATATAACGCACTTTTGAAGCAAAATCTTGCTTCTGAGCAGATTAACAGAGTCAAAAATTTCTCAACGAGACTCGGAAAAAACGCCGATTTTTGTGCATTTGAGGACGGATTCCTGCGTACTATTTCGTATTGGATAGATTTATGTGATTTGCGATACTTTAAGACTGCTCAGTTTGTGGTAATTTGACTTATTTCAAACTTCATATAACTGCAGATAGCGCTCTGAAAACACAGAATATGATGTTTTTGTCAATAGATTCATACATATTATGAGGTCCTGAATAGGAATATGCACTTTTTGATCGTGAAAATCTGCGCGGGAGAGCGTGATTTCGACCTATTCCAAAGTTTGTAAAACTGCAAATAGCACTCTAAAAACACAAAATATGATGTATTTGGTGCTAGATTCTGTCATATAACGCACTTTAGAAAGAAAATCTTGTTTCTGAGCAGATTAACAGAGTCGAAGCATTCCTCAACGAGACTCAGAAAAAACGCCGATAACTTGCTGGAAACGCAAAATTTTGTGCATTTGAGGACGAATTCATGCGTATTATGTTGCATTGGATAGATTTATGTGATTTGCGATACTTCGAAACTGCTCAGGATGTGGTAATTTTGACTTATTTCAAACTTCATATAACTGCAGATAGCGCTCTGATAACACGAAATATGATGTTTTTGTCAATAGATTCATACATATTATGAGGACCTGAATAGGAATATGAACTTTTTGATTGTGAAAATCTGCGCGGAGAAGCGTGATTTCGACTCATTCCCAAAGTTTGTAAAACTGCAAATAGCACTCTAAAAACACAAAATATGATGTATTTGGTGCCAGATTCTGCCATATAACGCACTTTTGAAGCAAAATCTTGCTTCTGAGCAGATTTACAGAGTCAAAAATTTCTCAACGAGACTCAGAAAAAACGCCGATAACTTGCTGGAAACGCGAATTTTTGTGCATTTGAGGACGGATTCATGCGTATTATTTCGTATTGGATAGATTTATGTGATTTGCGATACTCTGAAACTGCTCAGAATGTGGTAATTTTGACTTATTTCAAACTTCATATAACTGCAGATAGCGCTCTGAAAACACAAAATATGATGTTTTTGTCAATAGATTCATACATATTATGAGGTCCTGAATAGGAATATGAACTTTTTGATTGTGAAAATCTGCGCGGAGAAGCGTGATTTCGACTTATTCCAAAGTTTGTAAAACTGCAAATAGCACTCTGAAAACACGAAATATGATGTATTTGGTGCTAGATTCTGCAATATAACGCACTTTTGAAGCAAAATCTTGCTTCCGAGCAGATTCACAGAGTCAAAAATTTCTCAACGAGACTCAGAAAAAACGCCGATAACTTGCTGGAAACGCAAAATTTTGTGCATTTGAGGACGGATTCATGCGTATTATGTTATATTGGGTAGATTTATGTGATTTGCGATACTTTGAAACTGATCAAAATGTGGTAATTTTGACTCATTTCAAACTTCATATGAACGCAGATAGCGCTCTGAAAACACGAAATATGATGTTTTTGTCAATAGATTCATACATATTATAAGGTCCTGAATAGGAATATGAACTTTTGATTGTGATAATCCGCGCAAAAAAGCGTGATTTCGACTTATACCAAAGTTTGAAACTGCAAATAGCACTCCAAAAACACGAAAAATGATGTATTTGGTGCTAGATTCTGCCATATAACGCACTTTTGAAGCAAAATCTTGCTTCTGAGCAGATTTACAGAGTCTAAAATTTCTCAACGAGACTAAGAAAAAACGCCGATAACTTGCTGGAAACGCAAAATTTTGTGCATTTGAGGACGGATTCATGCGTATCATGTTGTATTCGATAGATTTATGTGATTTGCGATACTTTGAAACTGCTCAGAATGTGGTAATTTTGACTAATTTCAAACTTCATATAACTGCAGATAGCGCTCTGAAAACACGGAATATGATGTTCTTGTCAATAGATTCATACATATGATGAGGTCCTGGATAGGAATATGAACTTTTTGATTGTGAAAATCCGCGCGGAAAGCGTGATTTCGACTTATTCCAAAGTTTGTAAAACTGCAAATAGCACTCTAAAAATAAGAAATATGATGTATTTGGTGCTAGATTCTGCCATATAACGCACTTTTGAAGCAAAATCTTGCTTCTGAGCAGATTTACAGAGTCAAAAATTTATCAACGAGACTCAGAAAAAACGCCGATTACTTGCTGGGAACGCAAAATTTTGTGCATTTGAGGACAAACTCATGCGTATCATGTTGTATTCGATAGATTTATGTGATTTGCGATACTTTGAAACTGCTCAGAATGTGGTAATTTTGACTAATTTCAAACTTCATATAACTGCAGATAGCGCTCTGAAAACACGGAATATGATGTTCTTGTCAATAGATTCATACATATGATGAGGTCCTGGATAGGAATATGAACTTTTTGATTGTGAAAATCTGCGCGGAAAAGCGTGATTCCGACTTATTCCAAAGTTTGTAAAACTGCGAATAGCACTCTAAAAACACGAAATATGATGTATTTGGTGCTAGATTCTGCCATATAACGCACTTTTGAATGAAAATCTTGCTTCTGAGCAGATTTACAGAGTCAAAAATCTCTCAACGAGACTCAGAAAAAACGCCGATAACTTGCTGGAAACGCAAAATTTTGTGCATTTAAGGACGGATGCATGCGTATCATGTTGTATTGGATAGATTTATGTGATTTGCGATACTTTGAAACTGCTCAGAATGTGGTAATTTTGACTTATTTCAAACTTCATATAACTGCAGATAGCGCTCTGAAAACACGCAATATGATGTTTTTGTCAAGAGATTCATACATATAATGAGGTCCTGAATGAAAATATGAACTTTTTGATTGTGAAAATCTGCGCGGAAAAACGTGATTTCGACTTATTCCAAAGTTTTTTGAAACTGCAAATAGCACTCTGAAAACACGAAATATGATGTATTTGGTGCTAGATTCTGCCATATAACGCATTTTTGAAGCAAAATCTTGCTTCTGAGCAGATTTACAGAGTCAAAAATCTCTCAACGAGACTCAGAAAAAACGCCGATAACTTGCTGGAAACGCCAAAATTTTGTGCATTCGAGGACGGATTCATACGTATTTTGTTGTATTGGATAGATTTATGTGACTTGCAATACTTTGAAACTGCTCAGAATGTGGTATTTTGACTTATTTCAAACTTCATATAACTGCAGATAGCGCTCTTAAAACACGGAATATGATGTTTTTGTCAATAGATTCATACATATTATAAGGTCCTCAATGAAAATATGGTCTTTTTGATTGTGAAAATCTGCGCGGAAAAGCGTGATTTCGACTTATTCCAAAGTTTGTAAAACTGCGAATAGCACTCTAAAAACACAAAATATAATGTATTTGGTACTAGATTCTGCCATATAACGCACTTTTGAAGGAAAATCTGGCCTCTGAGCAGATTTACAGAGTCAAAAATTCCTCAACGAGACCCAGAAAAGACGCCGATAACTTGCTGGAAACGCAAAAATTTTGGGCATTCGAGGACAAATTCATGCGTATTATGTTATATTGGATAGATTTATGTGATTTGCGATACTTTGAAACTGCTCAGAATGTAGTAATTTTGACTTATTTCAAACTTCATATAACTGCAGATAGCGCTCTTAAAACACGGAATATGATGTTTTTGTCAATAGATTCATACATATTATGAGGTTCTGAATGGGAATATGAACTTTTTGATTGTGAAAGTCTGCGCGGAAAAGCGTGATTTCGACTTATTCCAATGTTTGTAAAACTGCAAATAGCACATTCAAAACACGAAATATGATGTATTTGGTGCTAGATTCTGCCATATAACGCATTTTTGAAGCAGATGTTTTTGTCAATAGATTCATACCTATTATGAGATCCTGAATGGAAATATGAACTTTTTGATTGTGGAAATCTGCGCGGAGAATCGTGATTTCGACTCATTCCAAAGTTTGTAAAACTGCAAATAGCACTCTTAAAACACGAAATATGATGTTTTTGGTGCTAGATTCTGCCATATAACGCATTTTTGAAGCAAAATCTTGCTTCTGAGCAGATTTACAGAGTCAAAAATTCCTCACAAGACTCAGAAAAAACGCCGATAACTTGCTGGAAACGCAAAATTTTGTGCATTTGAGGACGGATTCATGCGTATTATGTTGCATTGGATAGATTTATGTGATTTGCGATACTTTGAAACTGCTCAGAATGTGGTAATTTTGACTTATTTCAGACTTCATATAACTGCAGATAGCGCTCTGAAAACACGGAATATTATGTTTTTGTCAATAGATTCATACATATTATGAGGTCCTGGATAGGAATATGAACTTTTTGATTGTGAAAATCTGCGCGGAAAAGCGTGATTTCGACTTATTCCAAAGTTTGTAAAACTGCAAATAGCACCTAAAAACACAAAATATAATGTATTTGATGCTAGATTCTGCCATATAACGCACTTTTGAAGCAAAATCTTGCTTCTGAGCAGATTTACAGGGTCAAAAATTTCTCAACGAGACTCAGAAAAAACGCCAATAACTTGCTGGAAACGCAAAATTTTGTGCATTTGAGGACGGGTCCATGGGTACCATGTTGTATTGGATAGATTTATGTGATTTGCGATACTTTGAAACTGCTCAGAATGGGGTAATTTTGACTTATTTCAAACTTCATATAACTGCAGATAGCGCTCTAAAAACACGGAATATGATGTTTTTGTCAATAGATTCATACATATTATGAGGTCCTGGATGGGAATATGAACTTTTTTATTGTGAAAATCTACGCGGAAAAGCGTGATTTCGACTTATTCCAGAGTTTGTAAAACTGCAAATAGCACCTAAAAACACAAAATATAATGTATTTGGTGCTAGATTCTGCCATATAGCGCTCTTTTAAAGCAAAATCTTGCTTCTGAGCAGATTTACAGAGTCAAAAATTTCTCAACGAGACTCAGAAAAAACGCCGATAACTTGCTATAAACGCAAAATTTTGTGCATTTGAGGACGGGTCCATGGGTACCATGTTTTATTGGATAGATTTATGTGATTTGCGATACTTTGAAACTGCTCAGAATGTGGTAATTTTGACTTATTTCAAACTTCATATAACTGCAGATAGCGCTCTGAAAACACGAAATATGATGTTTTTGTCAATAGATTCATACATATTATGAGGTCCTGAATAGAAATATGAACTTTTTGATTGTGAAAATCTGCGCCGAAGAGCGTGATTTCGTCTTATTCCAGAGTTTGTAAAACTGCAAATAGAACTTTGAAAACACGAAATATGATGTATTTGGTGCTAGATTCTGCCATATAACGCACTTTTAAAGCAAAATCTTGCTTCTGAGTAGATTTACAAAGTCAAAAATTTCTCAACGAGGCTCAGAAGAAATGCCGATAACTTGCTGGAAACGCAAAATTTTGTGCATTTGAGGACGGATTTATGCGTATTATGTTGTATTAGATAGATTTATGTGATTTGCGATACTTTGAAACTACTCAGAATGTGGTAATTTTGACTTATTTCAAACTTCATATGACTGCAGATAGTACTCTGAAAACACGAAATATGATGTTTTCGTTGATAGATTCATACATATTATGAGGTCCTGAATAGGAATATGAACTTCTTGATAGTGAAAATCTGCGCGTGAAAGCGTGATTTAACTTATTCCAAAGTTTGTAAAACTGCAAATAGCACTCTTAAAACACGAAATTTGATGTATTTGGTGCTAACTTGCTGGAAACGCAAAATTTTGTGCATTTGAGGACGGATTCATGCGTATTATGTTGTATTGGATAGATTTATGTGATTTGCGATACTTTGAAACTGCTCAGAATGTGGTAATTTTGACTTATTTCAAACTTCATATAACTGCAGATAGCGCTCTGAAAACACGAGATATGATGTTGTTGTCAATAGATTCACACATATTATGAGGTCCTGATTAGGAATATGAACTTTTTGATTGTAAAAATCTGCGCGGAAAAGCGTGATTTCGACTTATTCCAAAGTTTTCTGAAACTGCAAATTGCACTCTAAAAACACGAAATATGATGTATTTTGTGCTAGATTCTGCGATATAACGCACTTTTGAAGCAAAATCTTGCTTCTGAGCATATTTACAGAGTCAAAAATTTCTCAACAAGACTAAGAAAAAACGCCGATAACTTGTTGGAAAACGCAAAATTTTGTGCATCTGAGGACGGATTCATGCGTATTATGTTGTATTAAATAGATTTATGTGATTTGCGATACTTTGAAACTACTCAGAATGTGGTAATTTTGACTTTTTTCAAACTTCATATAACTGCAGATAGCGCTCTGAAAACACTGAATATGATGTTTTTGTTAATAGATTCATACATATTATGAGGTCCTGAATAGGAATATGAACTTTTTGATTGTGAAGATCTGCGCGGAAAAGTGTGATTTCGACATATTCCAAAGTTTGTAAATCTGCGAATAGCACTCTAAAAACACAAAATATGATGTATTTGGTGCTAGATTCTGCCATATAACGCACTTTTGAAGCAAAATCTTGCTTCTGAGCAGATTTACAGAGTCAAAAATTTCTCAAACGAGACTCAGAAAAAACGCCGATAACTTGCTGGAAACGCAAAATTTTGTGCATCTGAGGACGGATTCATGCGTATTATGTTGTATTGGATAGATTTATGTGATTAGCGATACTATGAAACTGCTCAGAATGTGGTAATTCTGACTTATTTCAAACTTCATATAACTGCAGATAGCGCTCTGAAAACACGAAATATAATAGAGCAAGATCCCAGACCCGCCAGACCTTACTTATTTTCTGAGAAACGAAATGTGTGGAATGGAGTAGTGTTAGTATGTACTCCGATCATACCCATACTAGCTAGAGGCGACGGCCAATTTACAGATACGAGGTGCTAGCGTACGTTAAGACATTACTCACTTTTCTTAAGGTCTTGATTGCTGATTTTAAGGTATGTTTCAGAGAGTATTGTTAGGAATTGATAATCAACACTGTTAGACACTTTCCATCGGTGGTAATTTCTGCTAGACTCTTCGAAGCTCACAAAGAATAACGTGATATTGCTTATAGTTTGAGTGCTAATTTTTATATATGACACTCAGGGTACAATGTCAATACTTTTTGTTAACAGCTAGATTAATCGTAGGGCTGAACATCTTCCAGGCACATCTAAAATATCGCTGTGAGTGAAAGCGCGAGGTCACTATTTGTAGGCTTGATAGTAAGTGAAGTATTTATGGGCATCCAACTCTTCCTTGATTTGGCTATTTATAAAAAGTCTTGAAATCGCTCACTGAGTATTATATACAAAAATTAGGACTCAGACTATAAGTAAGATAACGATATTTTTTTGCGAGCTTTAAAGCGTTTAGCAGGAATTACTGCCGATGAGGAGTGTCTGGCAGTGTTGATTATCAATTTTTAACAATATTCTCTAGAACATATATAAAAATCAGCACTCAGACTTCAAGAAAAGTGAGTATTGTCTTGATGTACCTATAACACCTCGTATCTATAAATTGGCCGTCGGCACAAACTAGAGAATATGTGTATGATCAAAGTACCGACTAACACTATTCTAGTCCACAAATTTTTTTTCTCAGAAAATAAGTAAGGTCTGGCGGGTCCTGGATCTTGGACTATAATGTTTTTGTCGAAAGATTCATACATATTATGAGGTCCTGAATGGGAATATGAACTTTTTGATTGTGAAAATCTGCGCGGAAATGCGTGATTTCGACATATTCCAAAGTTTGCAAAACTGCGAATAGCACTCTAAAAACACGAAATATGATGTATTTGGTGCTAGATTCTGCCATATAACGCACTTTTGAAGCAAAATCTGGATTCTGAGCAGATTTACAGAGTCAAAAATCTGTCAACAAGACTCAGAAAAAACGCCGATAACTTGCTGGAAACTGAAAATTTTGTACATTTGAGGACGGATTCATGCGTATTATGTTGTATTGGATAGATTTATGTGATTTGCGATACTTTGAAACTGCTCAATATGTGGTAATTTTGACTTATTTCAAACTTCATATAACTGCAGATAGCGCTCTGAAAACACGAAATATGATGTTTTTGTCAATATATTCAAACATATCATGAGGTCCTGAATAAGGAATATGGTCTTTTTGATTGTGAAAATCTGCGCGGAAAAGCGTGATTTCGACTTATTCCAAACTTTGTAAAACTGCAAATAGCACTCTAAAAACACGAAATATGATTTATTTGGTGCTAGTTTCTGCCATATAACGCACTTTTGGATCAAAATCTTGCTTCTGAGCAGATTTACATAGTCAAAAATCTCTCAAGGAGACTCAGAGAAAACGCCGATAACTTGCTGGAAACGCAAAATTTTGTGCATCTGAGGACGGATTCATGCGTATTATGTTGTATTGGATAGATTTATGTGATTAGCGATACTATGAAACTGCTCAGAATGTGGTAATTCTGACTTATTTCAAACTTCATATAACTGCAGATAGCGCTCTGAAAACACGAAATATAATAGAGCAAGATCCCAGACCCGCCAGACCTTACTTATTTTCTGAGAAACAAAATGTGTGGAATAGAGTAGTGTTAGTATGTACTCCGATCATACCCATACTAGCTAGAGGCGACGGCCAATTTACAGATACGAGGTGCTAGCGGTACGTTAAGACATTACTCACTTTTCTTAAGGTCTTGATTGCTGATTTTAAGGTATGTTTCAGAGAGTATTGTTAGGAATTGATAATCAACACTGTTAGACACTTTCCATCGGTGGTAATTTCTGCTAGACTCTTCGAAGCTCACAAAGAATAACGTGATATTGCTTATAGTTTGAGTGCTAATTTTTATATATGACACTCAGGGTACAATGTCAAAACTTTTTGTTAACAGCTAGATTAATCGTAGGGCTGAACATCTTCCAGGCACATCTAAAATATCGCTGTGAGTGAAAGCGCGAGGTCACTATTTGTAGGCTTGATAGTAAGTGAAGTATTTATGGGCATCCAACTCTTCCTTGATTTGGCTATTTATAAAAAGTCTTGAAATCGCTCACTGAGTATTATATACAAAAATTAGGACTCAGACTATAAGTAAGATAACGATATTTTTTTGCGAGCTTTAAAGCGTTTAGCAGGAATTACTGCCGATGAGGAGTGTCTGGCAGTGTTGATTATCAATTTTTAACAATATTCTCTAGAACATATATAAAAATCAGCACTCAGACTTCAAGAAAAGTGAGTATTGTCTTGATGTACCTATAACACCTCGTATCTATAAATTGGCCGTCGGCACAAACTAGAGAATATGTGTATGATCAAAGTACCGACTAACACTATTCTAGTCCACAAATTTTTTTTCTCAGAAAATAAGTAAGGTCTGGCGGGTCCTGGATCTTGGACTATAATGTTTTTGTCGAAAGATTCATACATATTATGAGGTCCTGAATGGGAATATGAACTTTTTGATTGTGAAAATCTGCGCGGAAATGCGTGATTTCGACATATTCCAAAGTTTGCAAAACTGCGAATAGCACTCTAAAAACACGAAATATGATGTATTTGGTGCTAGATTCTGCCATATAACGCACTTTTGAAGCAAAATCTGGATTCTGAGCAGATTTACAGAGTCAAAAATCTGTCAACAAGACTCAGAAAAAACGCCGATAACTTGCTGGAAACTGAAAATTTTGTACATTTGAGGACAGATTCATGCGTATTATGTTGTATTGGATAGATTTATGTGATTTGCGATACTTTGAAACTGCTCAATATGTGGTAATTTTGACTTATTTCAAACTTCATATAACTGCAGATAGCGCTCTGAAAACACGAAATATGATGTTTTTGTCAATATATTCAAACATATCATGAGGTCCTGAATAAGGAATATGGTCTTTTTGATTGTGAAAATCTGCGCGGAAAAGCGTGATTTCGACTTATTCCAAACTTTGTAAAACTGCAAATAGCACTCTAAAAACACGAAATATGATTTATTTGGTGCTAGTTTCTGCCATATAACGCACTTTTGGATCAAAATCTTGCTTCTGAGCAGATTTACATAGTCAAAAATCTCTCAAGGAGACTCAGAGAGAACGCCGATAACTTGCAGGAAACGCAAAATTTCGTGCATTTGAGGACGGATTTATGCGTATTATGTTGTATTTGATAGATTTATGTGATTTGCGATATTTTGAAACTGCTCAGAATGTGGTAATTTTGACTTATCTCAAACTTCGTATAACTGCAGATAGCGCTCTGAAAACACGAAATATGATGTTTTTGTTGATAGATTCATACATATTATGAGGTCCTGAATAGGAATATGAACTTTTTGATTGTGAAAATCTGCGCGGAAAAGCGTGATTTCGACTTATTCCAAAGTTTGTAAAACTGCAAATAGCACTCTAAAAACACAAAATATGATGTATTTGGTGCCAGATTCTGCTATATAACGCACTTCTGAAGCAAAATCTTGCAATCGAGCTGATTTACAGAGTCTAAAATTTCTCAACGAGACTCAGAAAAAACGCCGATAACTTGCTGGAGACGCAAAATTTTGTGCATTTGAGGGCGGATTTATGCGTATTAAGTTGTATTGGATAAATTTATGTGATTTGCGATACTTTTAAACTGATCAGGATGTGGTAATTTTGACTCATTTCAAACTTCATATAACTGCAGATAGCGCTCTGAAAACACGAAATATGATGTTTTTGTCTATAGATTCATACATATTATGAGGTCCTGAATAGGAATATAATTTTTTGATTGTGAAAATTTGCGCGGAAAAGCGTGATTTCGACTTATCCCAGAGTTTGTAAAACTGCAAATAGCACTCTAAAAACACGAAATATGATGTATTTGGTGCTAGAATCTGCCATTTAACGCACTTTTGTAGCAAAATCTTGCTTCTGAGCAGATTTACAGAGTCAAAAATTTCTCAACAAGACTCAGAAAAAACGCCGATAACTTGCTGGAAACGCAAAATTTTGTGCATTCAAGGACGGATGCATGCGTATCATGTTGTATTGGATAGATTTATGTGATTTGCGATACTTTGAAACTGCTCAGAATGTGGTAATTTTGACTTATTTCAAACTTCATATAACTGCAGATAGCGCTCTGAAAACACGAAATATAATGTTTTTGTCAAGAGATTCATACATATAATGAGGTCCTGAATGAAAATATGAACTTTTTGATTGTGAAAATCTGCGCGGAAAAACGTGATTTCGACTTATTCCAAAGTTTTTTGAAACTGCAAATAGCACTCTGAAAACACGGAATATGATGTATTTGGTGCTAGATTCTGCCATATAACGCATTTTTGAAGCAAAATCTTGCTTCTGAGCAGATTTACAGAGTCAAAAATCTCTCAACGAGACTCAGAAAAAACGCCGATAACTTGCTGAAAACGCCAAAATTTTGTGCATTCGAGGACGGATTCATACGTATTATGTTGTATTGGATAGATTTATGTGACTTGCAATACTTTGAAACTGCTCAGAATGTGGTAATTTTGACTTATTTCAAACTTCATATAACTGCAGATAGCGCTCTTAAAACACGGAATATGATGTTTTTGTCAATAGATTCATACATATTATGAGGTCCTCAATGAAAATATGGTCTTTTTGATTGTGAAAATCTGCGCGGAAAAGCGTGATTTCGACTTATTCCAAAGTTTGTAAAACTGCGAATAGCACTCTGAAAACACAAAATATAATGTATTTGGTACTAGATTCTGCCATATAACGCACTTTTGAAGGAAAATCTGGCCTCTGAGCAGATTTACAGAGTCAAAAATTCCTCAACGAGACCCAGAAAAGACGCCGATAACTTGCTGGAAATGCAAAAATTTTGTGCATTCGAGGACAAATTCATGCGTATTATGTTATATTGGATAGATTTATGTGATTTGCGATACTTTGAAACTGCTCAGAATGTAGTAATTTTGACTTATTTCAAACTTCATATAACTGCAGATAGCGCTCTTAAAACACGGAATATGATGTTTTTGTCAATAGATTCATACATATTATGAGGTTCTGAATGGGAATATGAACTTTTTGATTGTGAAAGTCTGCGCGGAAAAGCGTGATTTCGACTTATTCCAATGTTTGTAAAACTGCAAATAGCACTTTCAAAACACGAAATATGATGTATTTGGTGCTAGATTCTGCCATATAACGCATTTTTGAAGCAGATGTTTTTGTCAATAGATTCATACATATTATGAGATCCTGAATGGAAATATGAACTTTTTGATTGTGAAAATCTGCGCGGAGAATCGTGATTTCGACTCATTCCAAAGTTTGTAAAACTGCAAATAGCACTCTTAAAACACGAAATATGATGTATTTGGTGCTAGATTCTGCCATATAACGCATTTTTGAAGCAAAATCTTGGTTCTGAGCAGATTTACAGAGTCAAAAATTTCTCAACAAGATTCAGAAAAAACGCCGATAACTTGCTGGAAACGCAAAATTTTGTGCATTTGAGGACGGATCTATGGGTATCATGTTGTATTGGATAGATTTATGTGATTTGCGATACTTTGAAACTACTCAGAGTGTGGTAATTTTGACTTATTCCAAACTTCATATAACTGCAGATAGCGCTCTAAAAACACGGAATATGATGTTTTTGTCAATAGATTCATACATATTATGAGGTCCTGGATGGGAATATGTACTTTTTGATTGTGAAAATCTGCGCAGAAATGCGTGATTTCGACTTATTCCAAAGTTTGTAAGACTGCAAATGGCACTCTAAAAACACGAAATATGATGTATTTGGTGCTAGATTCTGCCATATAACGCACTTTTGAAGCTGAATCTTGCTTCTGAGCAGATTTACAGAGTCAAAAATCTCTCAACAAGACTCAGAAAAAACGCCGATAACTTGCTGGAAACGCAAAATTTTGTGCATTTGAGGACGGATTCATGCGTATTATGTTGTATTGGATAAATTTATGTGATTTGCGATACTTTGAAACTGCTCAGAATGTGGTAATTTTGACTTATTTCAAACTTCATATAACTGCAGATAGCGCTCTGAAAACACGAAATATGATGTTTTTGTCAATAGATTCATACATATTATGAGGTCCTGAATAGAAATATGAACTTCTTGATTGTGAAAATCTGCGCGGAAGAGCGTGATTTCGTCTTATTCCAGAGTTTGTAAAACTGCAAATAGAACTTTAAAAACACGAAATATGATGTATTTGGTGCTAGATTCTGCCATATAACGCACTTTTACAGCAAAATCTTGCTTCTGAGTAGATTTACAAAGTCAAAAATTTCTCAACGAGGCTCAGAAGAAATGCCGATAACTTGCTGGAAACGCAAAATTTTGTGCATTTGAGGACGGATTTATGCGTATTATGTTGTATTAGATAGATTTATGTGATTTGCGATACTTTGAAACTGCTCAGAATGTGGTAATTTTGACTTATTTCAAACTTCATATGACTGCAGATAGTACTCTGAAAACACGAAATATGATGTTTTCGTTGATAGATTCATACATATTATGAGGTCCTGAATAGGAATATGAACTTTTTGATAGTGAAAATCTGCGCGTGAAAGCGTGATTTAACTTATTCCAAAGTTTGTAAAACTGCAAATAGCACTCTTAAAACACGAAATTTGATGTATTTGGTGCTAACTTGCTGGAAACGCAAAATTTTGTGCATTTGAGGACGGATTCATGCGTATTATGTTGTATTGGATAGATTTATGTGATTTGCGATACTTTGAAACTGCTCAGAATGTGGTAACTTTGACTTATTTCAAACTTCATATAACTGCAGATAGCGCTCTGAAAACACGAGATATGATGTTGTTGTCAATAGATTCACACATATTATGAGGTCCTGAATAGGAATATGAACTTTTTGATTGTGAAAATCTGCGCGGAAAAGCGTGATTTCGACTTATTCCAAAGTTTTCTGAAACTGCAAATTGCACTCTGAAAACACGAAATATGATGTATTTTGTGCTAGATTCTGCGATATAACACACTTTTGAAGCAAAATCTTGCTTCTGAGCATATTTACAGAGTCAAAAATTGCTCAACAAGACTAAGAAAAAACGCCGATAACTTGTTGGAAACGCAAAATTTTGTGCATCTGAGGACGGATTCATGCGTATTATGTTGTATTGGATAGATTTATGTGATTAGCGATACTATGAAACTGCTCAGAATGTGGTAATTCTGACTTATTTCAAACTTCATATAACTGCAGATAGCGCTCTGAAAACACGAAATATAATAGAGCAAGATTCCAGACCCGCCAGACCTTACTTATTTTCTGAGAAACAAAATGTGTGGAATAGAGTAGTGTTAGTATGTACTCCGATCATACCCATACTAGCTAGAGGCGACGGCCAATTTACAGATACGAGGTGCTAGCGGTACGTTAAGACATTACTCACTTTTCTTAAGGTCTTGATTGCTGATTTCAAGGTATGTTTCAGAGAGTATTGTTAGGAATTGATAATCAACACTGTTCGACACTTTCCATGGGTAGTAATTTCTGCTAGACTCTTCGAAGCTCACAAAGAATAACGTGATATTGCTTATAGTTTGAGTGCTAATTTTTATATATGACACTCAGGGTACAATGTCAATACTTTTTGTTAACAGCTAGATTAATCGTAGGGCTGAACATCTTCCAGGCACATCTAAAATATTGCTGTGAGTGAAAGCGCGAGGTCACTATTTGTAGGCTTGATAGTAAGTGAAGTATTTATGGGCATCCAACTCTTCCTTGATTTGGCTATTTATAAAAAGTCTTGAAATCGCTCACTGAGTATTATATACAAAAATTAGGACTCAGACTATAAGTAAGATAACGATATTTTTTTGCGAGCTTTAAAGCGTTTAGCAGGAATTACTGCCGATGAGGAGTGTCTGGCAGTGTTGATTATCAATTTTTAACAATATTCTCTAGAACATATATAAAAATCAGCACTCAGACTTCAAGAAAAGTGAGTATTGTCTTGATGTACCTATAACACCTCGTATCTATAAATTGGCCGTCGGCACAAACTAGAGAATATGTGTATGATCAAAGTACCGACTAACACTATTCTAGTCCACAAATTTTTTTTCTCAGAAAATAAGTAAGGTCTGGCGGGTCCTGGATCTTGGACTATAATGTTTTTGTCGAAAGATTCATACATATTATGAGGTCCTGAATGGGAATATGAACTTTTTGATTGTGAAAATCTGCGCGGAAATGCGTGATTTCGACATATTCCAAAGTTTGCAAAACTGCGAATAGCACTCTAAAAACACGAAATATGATGTATTTGGTGCTAGATTCTGCCATATAACGCACTTTTGAAGCAAAATCTGGATTCTGAGCAGATTTACAGAGTCAAAAATCTGTCAACAAGACTCAGAAAAAACGCCGATAACTTGCTGGAAACTGAAAATTTTGTACATTTGAGGACGGATTCATGCGTATTATGTTGTATTGGATAGATTTATGTGATTTGCGATACTTTGAAACTGCTCAATATGTGGTAATTTTGACTTATTTCAAACTTCATATAACTGCAGATAGCGCTCTGAAAACACGAAATATGATGTTTTTGTCAATATATTCAAACATATCATGAGGTCCTGAATAGGAATATGGTCTTTTTGATTGTGAAAATCTGCGCGGAAAAGCGTGATTTCGACTTATTCCAAACTTTGTAAAACTGCAAATAGCACTCTAAAAACACGAAATATGATTCATTTGGTGCTAGTTTCTGCCATATAACGCACTTTTGGATCAAAATCTTGCTTCTGAGCAGATTAACATAGTCAAAAATCTCTCAAGGAGACTCAGAGAAAACGCCGATAACTTGCAGGAAACGCAAAATTTCGTGCATTTGAGGACGGATTTATGCGTATTATGTTGTATTGGATAGATTTATGTGATTTGCGATATTTTGAAACTGCTCAGAATGTGGTAATTCTGACTTATCTCAAACTTCGTATAACTGCAGATAGCGCTCTGAAAACACGAAATATGATGTTTTTGTTGATAGATTCATACATATTATGAGGTCCTGAATAGGAATATGAACTTTTTGATTGGAAAAATCTGCGCGGAAATCGTGATTTCGACTTATTCCAAAGTGTGTAAGACTGCGAAAAGCACTCTAAAAACACAGAATATGATGTATTTGATGCTAGATTCTGCCATATAACGCACTCTTGAAGCAACATCTTGCTTCTTAGTAGATTAACAGAGTCGAAAATTTCTCAACAAGACTAAGTAAGAACGCCGATAACTTGCTGGAAACGCAAAATTTTGTGCATTTGAGGACGGATTCATGCGTATTATGTTGTATTGGATAGATTTATGTGATTTGCGATACTTTGAAACTGCTCAGAATGTGGTAATTTTGACTTATTTCAAACTTCATATAACTGCAGATAGCGCTCTGAAAACACGAAATATGATGTTTTTGTCAACAAATTCATACATATTATGAGGTCCTGAATAGGAATATAAACTTTTGATTGTGAAAATCTGCGCGGAAAAGCGTGATTCCGACTTATTCCAAAGTTTGTAAAACTGCGAATAGCACTCTAAAGACACGAAATATGATGTATTTGGTGCTGGATCCTGCCATATAACGCACTTTTGAAAAAAAATCTTGCTTCTGAGCAGATTTACAAAGTCAAAAATCTCTCAACGAGACTCAGAAAAAAACGCCGATAACTTGCTAGTAACGCAAAATTTTGTGCATTTAAGGACGGATTCATGCGTATCATGTTGTATTGGATAGATTTATGTGATTTGCGATACTTTGAAACTGCTCAGAATGTGGTAATTTTGACTTATTTCATACTTCATAGAACTGCAGATAGCGCTCTGAAAACACGAAATATGATGTTTCTGTGAATAGATTCATACATATTATGAGGTCCTGAATAGGAGAATGAACTTTTTGATTGTGAAAATTTGCGCGGAAAAGCGTGATTTCGACTTATTCCAAAGTTTGTAAAACTGCAAATAGCACTCTAAAAACACAAAATATGATGTATTTGGTGCTAGATTCTGCTATATAACGCACTTCTGAAGCAAAATCTTGCAACCGAGCTGATTTACAGAGTCTAAAATTTCTCAACGAGACTCAGAAAAAACGCCGATAACTTGCTGGAGACGCAAAATTTTGTGCATTTGAGGGCGGATTTATGCGTATTATGTTGTATTGGATAGATTTATGTGATTTGCGATACTTTGAAACTGCTCAGAATGTGGTAATTCTGACTTATTTCAAACTTCATATAACTGCAGATAGCGCTCTGAAAATACAAAATATTATGTTTTTGTCGAAAGATTCATACATATAAAGAGGTCCTGAATAGGAATATGAACTTTTTGATTGTAAAAATCTGCGCGGAGAAGCGTGATTTCGACTTATTCCAAAGTTTGTAAAACTGCAGATAGCACTCTAAAAACACAAAATATGATGTATCCAGTGCTAGATTCTGCCATATAACGCACTTTTAAAGCAAAATCTTGCTTCTGAGCAGATTTACGGAGTCAAAAATTTCTCAACGAGACTCAGAAAAAACGCCGATAACTTGCTGGAAACGCAAATTTTTGTGCATTTGAGGACGGATTCATGCGTATTATTTCGTATTGGATAGATTTATGTGATTTGCGATACTTTGAAACTGCTCAGTTTGTGGTGATTTTGACTTATTTCAAACTTCATATAACTGCAGATAGCGCTCTGAAAACACAAGATATGATGTTTTTGTCAATAGATTCATACATATTATGAGGTCCTGAATAGGAATATGCACTTTTTGATCGTGAAAATTTGCGCGGAAGAGCGTGATTTCGACCTATTCCAAAGTTTGTAAAACTGCAAATAGCACTCTAAAAACACAAAATATGATGTATTTGGTGCTAGATTCTGCCATATAACGTACTTTTGAAAGGAAATCTTGCTTCTGAGCAGATTAACAGAGTCGAAGCATTCCTCAACGAGACTCAGAAAAAACGCCGATAACTTGCTGGAAACGCAGGATTTTGTGCATTTGAGGACGAATTCATGCGTATTATGTTGCATTGGATAGATTTATGTGATTTGCGATACTTTGAAACTGCTCAGGATGTGGTAATTTTGACTTATTTCAAACTTCATATAACTGCAGAAAGCGCTTTGATAACATGAAATATGATGTTTTTGTCAATAGATTCATACATATTATGAGGACCTGAATAGGAAAATGAACTTTTTGATTGTAAAAATCTGCGCGGAGAAGCGTGATTTAGACTTATTCCAAAGTTTGTAATACTGCAAATAGCACTCTAAAAACACAAAATATGATGTATTTGGTGCTATATTCTGCCATATAACGCACTTTTGAAGCAAAATCTTGCTTCTGAGCAGATTTACAGAGTCAAAAATTTCTCAACGAGACTCAGAAAAAACGCCGATAACTTGCCGGAAACGCAAATTTTTGTGCACTTGAGTACGGATTCATGCGTATTATGTTGTATTGGATAGATTTATGTGAATTGCGATACTTTGAAACTGCTCAGAATGTAGTAATTTTGACTCATTTCAAACTTCATATAACTTCAGATAGCGCTCTGAAAACACGGAATATGATGTATTTGTCACTAGATTCATACATATTATGAGGTCCTGAATAGGAATATAAACTTTTTGAATGTGAAAATTTGCGCGGAAAAGCGTGATTTCGACTTATTCCAAAGTTTGTAAAACTGCAAATAGCACTCTGAAAACACGGAATATGATGTATTTGGTGCTAGATTCTGCCATATAACGCACTTTTCGAGCAAAATATTGCTTCTGAGCAGATTTACAGAGTCAAAAATTTCTGAAGGAGACTCAGAAAAAATGCCGATAACTTGCTGGAAACGCAAAATTTTGTGCATTTGAGTACGGATTCATGCGTATTATGTTGTATTGGATAGATTTATGTGAATTGCGATACTTTGAAACTGCTCAGAATGTAGTAATTTTAACTCATTTCAAACTTCATATAACTTCAGATAGCGCTCTGAAAACACGAAATATGATGTTTTTGTCACTAGATTCATACATATTATGAGGTCCTGAATAGGAATATAAACTTTTTGAATGTGAAAATTTGCGCGGAAAAGCGTGATTTCGACTTATTCCAAAGTTTGTAAAACTGCAAATAGCACTCTAAAAACACGAAATATGATGTATTTGGTGCTAGAATCTGCCATATAACGCACTTTTGGAGCAGAATCTTTGTTCTGAGCAGATTTACAGAGTCAAAAATTTCTCAACGAGACTCGGAAAAAACGCCGATAACTTGCTGGAAACGCAAAATTTTGTGCGTTTGAGGGCGGATTCATGCGTATCATGTTGTATCCGATAGATTTATGTAATTTGCGATACTTTGAAACTGCTCAGAATGTGGTAATTTTGACTTATTTCAAACTTCATATAACTGCAGATAGCGCTCTGAAAACACGAAATATGATGTTTTTGTCAATAAATTCATACATATTATGAGGTCCTGAATAGGAATATGAACTTTTTGATTGTGAAAATCTGCGCGGAAAAGCGTGATTTCGACTTATTCCACAGTTTGTAAAACTGCAAATAGCACTCTAAAAACACGAAATATGATGTATTTGGTGCTAGATTCTGCTATATAACGCACTCTTGAAGCAAAAACTTGCTTCCGAGCAGATTCACAGGGTCAAAAATTTCTCAACGAGACTCAGAAAAAACGCCGATAACTTGCTGGTAACGCAAAATTTTGTGCATTTGAGGACGGATTCATGCGTATTATGTTGTATTGGGTAGATTCATGTGATTTGCGATACTTTGAAAATGATCAAAATGTGGTAATTTTGACTCATTTCAAACTTCATATAACTGCAGATAGCGCTCTGAGAACACGAAATATGATGTTTTTGTCATAGATTCATACATATTATGAGGTCCTGAATAGGAATATGAACTTTTTGATTGTGAAAATCTGCGCGGAAAAGCGTGATTTCGACTTATTCCAGAGTTTGTAAAACTGCAAATAGCACTCTAAAAACACGAAATATGATGTATTTGGTGCTTGATTCTGCCATAAAACGCTCTTTTGAAGCAAAATCTTGCTTCTGAGCAGATTTACAGAGTCTAAAATTTCTCAACGAGACTCGGAAAAAACGCCGATAACTTGCTGGAAACGCAAAATTTTGTGCGTTTGAGGACGGATTCATGCGTATCATGTAGTATCCGATAGATTTATGTAATTTGCGATACTTTGAAACTGCTCAGAATGTGGTAATTTTGACTTATTTCAAACTTCATATAACTGCAGATAGCGCTCTGAAAACACGAAATATGATGTTTTTGTCAATAAATTCATACATATTATGAGGTCCTGAATGGGAATATGAACTTTTTGATTGTGAAAATCTGCGCGGAAAAGCGTGATTTCGACTTATTCCACAGTTTATATAACTGCAAATAGCACTCTAAAAACACGAAATATGATGTATTTGGTGCTAGATTCTGCTATATAACGCACTTTTGAAGCAAAATCTTGCTTCCGAGCAGATTCACAGGGTCAAAAATTTCTCAAACGAGACTCAGAAAAAACGCCGATAACTTGCTGGAAACGCACAATTTTGTGCATTTGAGGACGGATTCATGCGTATTATGTTGTATTGGGTAGATTTATGTGATTTGCGATACTTTGAAAATGATCAAAATGTGGTAATTTTGATTCATTTCAAACTTCATATAACTGCAGATAGCGCTCTGAAAACACGAAATATGATGTTTTTGTCAATAGATTCATACATATTATGAGGTCCTGAATAGGAATATGAACTTTTTGATTGTGAAAATCTGCGCGGAAAAGCGT
Organism: Dromius quadrimaculatus; assembly: GCA_963989225.1. Lineage (NCBI taxonomy): Eukaryota > Metazoa > Arthropoda > Insecta > Coleoptera > Carabidae > Dromius > Dromius quadrimaculatus. The sequence goes on along the minus strand of CAXDIG010000315.1, from coordinate 1,534 downwards.
GATTTCGACTTATTCCAGAGTTTGTAAAACTGCAAATAGCACTCTAAAAACACGAAATTTGATGTATTTGGTGCTTGATTCTGCCATAAAACGCTCTTTTGAAGCAAAATCTTGCTTCTGAGCAGATTTACAGAGTCAAAAATTCATCAACGAGACTCAGAAAAAACGCCGATTACTTGCTGGGAACGCAAAATTTTGTGCATTTGAGGACGGACTCATGCGTATCATGTTGTATCCGATAGATTTATGTAATTTGCGATACTTTGAAACTGCTCAGAATGTGGTAATTTTGACTTATTCCAAACTTCATATAACTGCAGATAGCGCTCTGAGAACACGAAATATGATGTTTTTGTCAATAGATTCATACATATTATTAGGTCCTGAATAGGAATATGAACTTTTTGATTGTGAAATTCTGCGCGGAATAGCGTGATTTCGACTTATTTCAAAGTTTGTAAAACTGCAAATGGCACTCTAAAAACACGAAATATTATGTATTTGGTGCTGGATTCTGCCATATAACGCACTTTTGAAGCAGAATCTTGCTTCTGAGCAGATTTACAGAGTCAAAAATCTCTCAACGAGACTCAGGAATAACGCCGATAACTTGGTGGAAACGCAAAAGTTTGTGCATTTGAGGACGGATTCATGCGTATTATGTTGTATCGGATAGATTTATGTGATTTGCGATACTTTGAAACTGCTCAGAATGTGGTAATTTTGACTTATTCCAAACTTCATAAAATTGCAGATAGCGCTCTGGAAACACGAAATATGATGTTTTTGTCAATAGATTCATACATATCATGAGGTCCTGGATAGGAATATGAACTTTTTGATTGTGAAAATCTGCGCGGAAAAGCGTGATTTCGACTTATTCCAAAGTTTGTAAAACTGCAAATAGCACTCTAAGAACACGGAATATGATGTATTTGGTGCTAGATTCTGCCATATAACGCACCTTTGAAGCAAAATCTTGCTTCTGAGCAGATTATCAGAGTCAAAAATCTCTCAACAAGACTCAGAAAAAACGCCAATAACTTGCTAGAAACGCAAAATTTTGTGCATTTGAGGACGGATTCATGCGTATTATGTTGTATTGGATAGATTCATGTGATTTGCGATACTTTAAAAACTGCTCAGGATGTGGTAATTTGGACTTATTTCAAACTTCATATAACTGCAGATAGCGCTCTGAAAACACGAAATATGATGTTTTTGTCAATAGATTCATACATATTATGAGGTCCTGAATAGAAATATGAACTTTTTGATTGTGGAAATCCGCGCGGAAAAGCGTGATTTCGACTTATTCTAAAGTTTGTGAAACTGCAAATAGAACTCTAAAAACACGGAATATGATGTATTTGGTGCTAGATTTTGCCATATAACGCACTTTTGAAGCAGAATCTAGCTTCTGAGCAGATTTACAGAGTCAAAAATTTCTCAACGAGACTCAGAAAAACGCCGATAACTTGCTGGAAACGCAAAATTTTGTGCATCTGAGGACGGATTCATGCGTATTATGTTG
>CAXDIG010000314.1:0-161915 GCA_963989225.1 Dromius quadrimaculatus | reverse complement strand
ATCTAGCATCAAATACATCATATTTCGTGTTTTTAGATGCTTTTTGCAGTTTTACAAACTCTGGAATAAGTCGAAATCACGCTTTTCCGCGCTGATTTTCACAATCAAAAAGTTCATATTCCTATTCAGGACCTCATAATATGTATGAATCTATTGACAAAAACATCATATTTCGTGTTTTCAGAGCGCTATCTGCAGTTATATGAAGTTTGAAATAAGTCAAAATTACCACATTCTGAGCAGTTCCAAAGTATCGCTAATCACATAAATCTATCCGATACAACATAATACGCATGAATCCGTCCCCAAATGCACAAAATTCTGCGTTTCCAGCAAGTTATCAGCGTTTTTTCTGAGTCTCGTTGAGAAATTTTCGACCCTGTAAATCTGCTCAGAAGTAAGATTTTGCTTCTAAAGTGCGTTATACGGCAAAATCTAGCACCAAATACATCGTATTTTGTGTTTTTAGAAGGCTATTCGCAGTTTCACAAACTTTGAGATAAGTCGAATTCACGCTTTTCCGCGCAAATTTTCACAATCAAAAAGTTCATATTCCTATTCAGGACCTCATAATATGTTTGAATCTATCGACAAAAACATCATATTTCATGTTTTCAGGGCGCTATCTGCAGTTATATGAAGTTTGAAAGAAGTCAAAATTACCAAATTCTGAGCAGTTTCGAAGTATCGCAAATCACATAAATCTATCCAATACAACATAAAACGCATGAATCCGTCCTCAAATGCACGAAATATTGCGTTTCCAGCAAGTAATCGGCGTTTTTTCTGAGTCTCGTTGAGAAATTTTTGACTCTGTAAATCTGCTCAGAAGCAAGATTTTGCTTCAAAAGTTCGTTATATTCCAGGATCTAGCACCAAAAACATCATATTCCGTGTTTTTAGAGTGCTATTCGCAGTTTTACAAACTTTGGAATAAGTCGAAATCACGCTTTTCCGCGCAAATTTTCACAATCAAAAAGTTCATATTCCTATACAGGACCTAATATTATGTATGAATCTATCGACAAAAATATCATATTTCGTGTTTTCAGAGCGCTATCTGCAGTTATATGAAGTTTAAATGAAGTCAAAATCACCACATTCTGAGCTGTCTCGAAGTATCGCAAATCACATAAATCTATCCAATACAACATAATACGCATGAATTCGTCCTCAAATGCACAAAATTTTTCGTTTCCAGCAACTTATCGGCGTTTTTTCTGAGTCTCGTTGAGAAATTTCTGACTCTGTAAATCTGCTCAGAAGCAAGATTTTGCTTCAAAAGTGCATTATATGGCAGAATCTAGCACCAAATACATCATATTTCGTGTTTTTAGAGTGCTATCTGCTGTTTTACAAACTCTGGAATAAGTCGAAATCACACTTTTCCGCGCAGATTTTCACAATCAAAAAGTTCATATTTCTATTCAGGACTTCATAATATGTATGAATCTTCTGACAAAAACATCATATTTCGTGTTTTCAGAGCGCTATCTGCAGTTATATGAAGTTTGAAATAAGTCAAAATTACCACATTCTGAGCAGTTTCAAAGTATCGCAATTCACATAAACCTATCCAATACAACATAATATGCATGAATCCGTCCTCAAATGCACAAAATCTTGCGTTTCCAGCAAGTGATCGGCGTTTTTTCCGAGTCTCGTTTAGAAATTTTTGACTCTGTAAATCTGCTCATAAGCAAGATTTTGCTTCAAAAGTGCGTTATATGGCAGAATCTAGCATCAAATACATCATATTTCGTGTTTTTAGATGCTTTTTGCAGTTTCACAAACTTTGGAATAAGTCGAAATCACGCTTTTCCGCGCAGATTTTCACAATCGAAAAGTTCATATTCCTATTCTATTCAGGACCTCATGATATGTATGAATCTATTGACAAAAACATCATATTTCGTGTCTTCAGAGCGCAATCAGCAGTTATATGAAGTTTGAAATAAGTCGAAATTATCACATTCTGAGCAGTTTCAAAGTATCGCAAATCACATAAATCTATCCAATACAACATAATACGCACAAATCCGTCATCAAATGCACAAAATTATGCGTTACCAGCAAGTTATCGGCGTTTTTTCTGGGTCTCGTTGAGAAATTTTTGACTCTGTAAATCTGCTCAGAAGCAAGATTTTGCTTCAAAAGTGCGTTATATGGCAGAATCTAGCACCAAATACATCATATTTCATGTTTTTAGAGTGCTATTCGCAGTTTTACAAACTTTGGAATAAGTCGAAATCACGCTTTTCCGCGCAGATTTCCACAATCAGAAAGTTCATATTCCTATTAAGGACCTCATAATATGTATGAATCTATTGACAAAAACATCATATTTCGTGCTTTCAGAGCGCAATCTGCAGTTATATGAAGTTTGAAATAAGTCAAAATTACCACATTCTGAGCAGTTTCAAAGTATCGCAAATCACATAAATCTATCCAATACAACATAATACGCATGAATCCGTCCTCAAATGCACAGAATTATGCGTTACCAGCAAGTTATCGGTGTTTTTTCTAGGTCTCGTTGAGAAATTTTTGACTCTGTAAATCTGCTCAGAAGCAAGATTTTGCTTCAAAAGTGCGTTTAATGGCAGAATCCAGCACCAAATACATCATATTTCGTGTTTTTAGAGTGCTATCTGCAGTTTTACAAACTCTGGAATAAGTCGGAATCACAATTTTCCGCGCAGATTTTCACAATCAAAAAGTCCATATTTCTATTCAGGACTTCATAATATGTATGAATCTATTGACAAAAACATCATATTTCGTGTTTTCAGAGCGCTATCTGCAGTTATATAAAGTTAGGAATAAGTCAAAATTTCTACATTCTGAGCAGTTCCAAAGTATCGCAAATCACATAAATCTATCCAATACAACATAATACGCATGAATCCTTTCTCAAATGCACAAAATTTTGCGTTTCCAGCGAGTCATCAGCGTTTTTTCTGAGTCTCGTTGAGAAATTTTTGACTTTGTAAATCTGCTCAGAAGTAAGATTTTGCTTCTAAAGTGCGTTATTCGGCAGAATCTAGCACCAAATACATCATATTCCGTGTTTTTAGAAGGCTATTTGCAGTTTTAAAAACTTTGGAATAAGTCGAAATCACGCTTTTCCGCTCAGATTTTCACGATCAAAAAGTTCATATTCCTATTCAGGACCTCATAATATGTAAGAATCTATTAACAAAAACATCATATTCTGTGTTTTTAGAGCGCTATTTGCTGTTATATGGAGTTTGAAATAAGTCAAAACTACCACATTCTGAGCAGTTTCAAAGTATCGCAAATCACATAAATCTATCCAATACAACATAATACGCATGAATCCGTCCTCAAATGCATGAAGTTTAGCGTTTCCATCAAGTTATCGGCGTTTTTTCTGAGTCTCGTTGAGAAATTTTTAACTCTGTAAATCTGCTCAGAAGCAAGATTTTGCTTTAAAAGTGCGTTATATGGCAGAATCTAGCACCAAATACATCATATTTCGTGATTTGAGAGTGCTATTTGCAGTTTTACAAACCTTGGAATAAGTCGAAATCACGCTTTTCCGCGCAGATTTTCACAATCAAAAAGTTCATATTCCTATTCAGGACCTCATAATATGTATGGATCTATTGACAAAAACATCATATTTCGTGATTTCAGAGCGCTATCTGCAGTTATATGAAGTTTGCAATAAGTCAAAATTACCACATTCTGAGCAGTTTCAAAGTATCGCAAATCACATAAATCTATCCAATACAACATAATACGCATCAATCCGTCCTCAAATGCACAAAATTATGCGTTACCAGCAAGTTATCGACGTTTTTTCTGAGTCTCGTTGAGAAATTTTTGACTCTGTAAATCTGCTCAGAAGCAAGATTTTGCTTCTAAAGTGCGTTATGTGGCAGAATCTAGCACCAAATACATCATATTTCATGTTTTTAGAGTGCCATTTGCAGTGTTTCAAACTTTGGAATAAGTCAAAATCACGCTTTTCCGCGCAGATTTTCACAATCAGAAAGTTCATATTCCTATTCAGGACCTCATAATATGTATGAATCTATTGACAAAAACATCATACTTCGTGTTTTCAGAGCGCTATCTGCAGTTATATGGAGTTAGAAATAAGTCAGAATTACCACATTCTGAGCAGTTTCAAAGTATCTCAAATCACATAAATCTATCCAATACATCATAAAACGCATGAATCCGTCCTCAAATGCACAAATTTTGCGTTTCCAGCAAGTAATCGGCATTTTTTCTGAGTCTCGTTTAGAAATTTCTGATTCTGTAAATCTGCTCAGAAGCATGATTTTGCTTCAAAAGTGCGTTATATGGCAGAATCTAGCATCAAATACATCATATTTCGTGTTTTTAGATGCTTTTTGCAGTTTTACAAACTCTGGAATAAGTCGAAATCACGCTTTTCCGCGCAGATTTTCACAATCAAAAAGTTCATATTCCTATTCAGGACCTCATAATATGTATGAATCTATTGACAAAAACATCATATTTCGTGTTTTCAGAGCGCTATCTGCAGTTATATGAAGTTTGAAATAAGTCAAAATTACCACATTCTGAGCAGTTTCAAAGTATCGCTAATCACATAAATCTATCCGATACAACATAATACGCATGAATCCGTCCCCAAATGCACAAAATTCTGCGTTTCCAGCAAGTTATCAGCGTTTTTTCTGAGTCTCGTTGAGAAATTTTCGACCCTGTTAATCTGCTCAGAAGTAAGATTTTGCTTCTAAAGTGCGTTATACGGCAAAATCTAGCACCAAATACATCGTATTTTGTGTTTTTAGAAGGCTATTCGCAGTTTTTACAAACTTTGAGATAAGTCGAATTCACGCTTTTCCGCGCAAATTTTCACAATCAAAAATTTCATATTCCTATTCAGGACCTCATAATATGTTTGAATCTATCGACAAAAACATCATATTTCATGTTTTCAGGGCGCTATCTGCAGTTATATGAAGTTTGAAAGAAGTCAAAATTACCACATTCTGAGCAGTTTCAAAGTATCGCAAATCACATAAATCTATCCAATACAACATAAAACGCATGAATCCGTCCTCAAATGCACGAAATATTGCGTTTTCAGCAAGTAATCGGCGTTTTTTCTGAGTCTCGTTGAGGAATTTTTGACTCTGTAAATCTGCTCAGAAGCAAGATTTTGCTTCAAAAGTTCGTTATATTCCAGGATCTAGCACCAAATACATCATATTCCGTGTTTTTAGAGTGCTATTCGCAGTTTTACAAACTTTGGAATAAGTCGAAATCACGCTTTTCCGCGCAAATTTCCACAATCAAAAAGTTCATATTCCTATACAGGACCTAATATTATGTATGAATCTATCGACAAAATATCATATTTCGTGTTTTCAGAGCGCTATCTGCAGTTATATGAAGTTTAAATGAAGTCAAAATCACCACATTCTGAGCTGTCTCGAAGTATCGCAAATCACATAAATCTATCCGAAACAACATAATACGCATGAATTCGTCCTCAAATGCACAAAATTTTGCGTTTCCAGCAACTTATCGGCGTTTTTTCTGAGTCTCGTTGAGAAATTTCTGACTCTGTAAATCTGCTCAGAAGCAAGATTTTGCTTCAAAAGTGCATTATATGGCAGAATCTAGCACCAAATACATCATATTTCGTGTTTTTAGAGTGCTATCTGCTGTTTTACAAACTCTGGAATAAGTCAAAATCACACTTTTCCGCGCAGATTTTCACAATCAAAAAGTTCATATTTCTATTCAGGACTTCATAATATGTATGAATCTTCTGACAAAAACATCATAATTCGTGTTTTCAGAGCGCTATCTGCAGTTATATGAAGTTTGAAATAAGTCAAAATTACCACATTCTGAGCAGTTTCAAAGTATCGCAATTCACATAAACCTATCCAATACAACATAATACGCATGAATCCGTCCTCAAATGAACAAAATCTTGCGTTTCCAGCAAGTGATCGGCGTTTTTTCCGAGTCTCGTTTAGAAATTTTTGACTCTGTAAATCTGCTCATAAGCAAGATTTTGCTTCAAAAGTGCGTTATATGGCAGAATCTAGCATCAAATACATCATATTTCGTGTTTTTAGATGCTTTTTGCAGTTTCACAAACTTTGGAATAAGTCGAAATCACGCTTTTCCGCGCAGATTTTCACAATCAAAAAGTTCATATTCCTATTCTATTCAGGACCTCATGATATGTATGAATCTATTGACAAAAACATCATATTTCGTGTCTTCAGAGCGCAATCAGCAGTTATATGAAGTTTGAAATAAGTCGAAATTACCACATTCTGAGCAGTTTCAAAGTATCGCAAATCACATAAATCTATCCAATACAACATAATACGCACAAATCCGTCCTCAAATGCACAAAATTATGCGTTACCAGCAAGTTATCGGCGTTTTTTCTGGGTCTCGTTGAGAAATTTTTGACTCTGTAAATCTGCTCAGAAGCAAGATTTTGCTTCTAAAGTGCGTTAAATGGCAGAATCTAGCACCAAATACATCATATTTCATGTTTTTAGAGTGCCATTTGCAGTGTTTCAAACTTTGGAATAAGTCAAAATCACGCTTTTCCGCGCAGAGTTTCACAATCAGAAAGTTCATATTCCTATTCAGGACCTCATAATATGTATGAATCTATTGACAAAAACATCATACTTCGTGTTTTCAGAGCGCTATCTGCAGTTATATGGAGTTAGAAATAAGTCAGAATTGCCACATTCTGAGCAGTTTCAAAGTATCTCAAATCACATAAATCTATCCAATACATCATAAAACGCATGAATCCGTCCTCAAATGCACAAAATTTTGCGTTTCCAGCAAGTAATCGGCGTTTTTTCTGAGTCTCGTTTAGAAATTTCTGATTCTGTAAATCTGCTCAGAAGCATGATTTTGCTTCAAAAGTGCGTTATATGGCAGAATCTAGCATCAAATACATCATATTTCGTGTTTTTAGATGCTTTTTGCAGTTTTACAAACTCTGGAATAAGTCGAAATCACGCTATTCCGCGCTGATTTTCACAATCAAAAAGTTCATATTCCTATTCAGGACCTCATAATATGTATGAATCTATTGACAAAAACATCATATTTCGTGTTTTCAGAGCGCTATCTGCAGTTATATGAAGTTTGAAATAAGTCAAAATTACCACATTCTGAGCAGTTTCAAAGTATCGCTAATCACATAAATCTATCCGATACAACATAATACGCATGAATCCGTCCCCAAATGCACAAAATTCTGCGTTTCCAGCAAGTTATCAGCGTTTTTTCTGAGTCTCGTTGAGAGATTTTCGACCCTGTAAATCTGCTCAGAAGTAAGATTTTGCTTCTAAAGTGCGTTTAATGGCAGAATCCAGCACCAAATACATCATATTTCGTGTTTTTAGAGTGCTATCTGCAGTTTTACAAACTCTGGAATAAGTCGGAATCACAATTTTCCGCGCAGATTTTCACAATCAAAAAGTCCATATTTCTATTCAGGACTTCATAATATGTATGAATCTATTGACAAAAACATCATATTTCGTGTTTTCAGAGCGCTATCTGCAGTTATATGAAGTTAGGAATAAGTCAAAATTTCTACATTCTGAGCAGTTCCAAAGTATCGCAAATCACATAAATCTATCCGATACAACATAATACGCATGAATCCTTTCTCAAATGCACAAAATTTTGCGTTTCCAGCGAGTCATCAGCGTTTTTTCTGAGTCTCGTTGAGAAATTTTTGACTTTGTAAATCTGCTCAGAAGCAAGATTTTGCTTCAAAAGTGCGTTATATGGCAGAATCTGGCACCAAAGACATCATATTTTGAGTTTTAGAGTGCTATTTGCAGTTTTACAAACTTTGGAATGAGTCGGAATCACGCTTTTCCGCGCAGATTTTCACAATCAAGGAGTTCATATTCCTATTCAGGACTCCATGATATGTATGAATCTATTAACAAAAACATCATATTCCGTGTATTCAGAGCGCTATCTGCAGTTATATGAAGTTTGAAATAAGTCAAAATTACCACATTCTGAGCAGTTTCAAAGTAACGCAAATCACATAAATCTATCCAATACAACATAATACGCATGAATCCGTCCTCAAATACACCAAATTTTGCGTTTCCAGCGAGTTAACAATGTTTTATCTGAGTCTCGTTGAGAAATGTTTGACTCTGTAAATCTACTCAAAAGCAAGATTCTGCTTCAGAAGTGCGTTATATGGCAGAATCTAGCATCAAATACATCGTATTTCGTGTTTTTAGAGTGCTATTCGCAGTTTTACAAACTCTGGAATAAGTCGAAATCACGCTTCTCCGCGCAGATTTTCACAATCAAAAAAATCATATTCCTATTCAAGACCTCATAATATATATGAATCTATCGACAAGAACATCATATTCCATGTTTTAGGAGCGTTTTCTGCAGTTATATGAAGTTTGAAATAAGTCAAAATTACCACATTCTGAGCAGTTTCAAAGTATCGCAAATCACATAAATCTATCCAATACAACATAATACGCATGAATTCTTTCTCAAATGCACAAAATTTTGCGTTTCCAGCGAGTCATCAGCGTTTTTTCTGAGTCTCGTTGAGAAATTTTTGACATTGTAAATTTGTTCAGAAGCAAGATTCTGCTTCAAAAGTGCGTTATATGGCAGAATCTGGCACCAAAGACATCATATTATGAGTTTTAGAGTGCTATTCGCAGTTTTACAAACTTTGGAATAAGTCGAAATCACGCTATTCCGCGCAGATTTTCACAATCAAAAAGTTCATATTCCTATTCAGGACCTCATAATATGTATGAATCTATTAACAAAAACATCATGTTTCGTGTTTTCAGAGCGCTATCTGCAGTTATATGAGGTTCGAAATAAGTCAAAATTACCACATTCTGAGCAGTTTCAAAGTATCGCAAATCACATAAATCTATCCAATACAACATAATACGCATGAATTTGTCCTCAAATGCACAAAATTTTGCGTCTCCAGCATGTTATCGACGTTTTTTCTGAGTCACGTTGAGAGATTTTTGACTCTGTAAATCTGCTCAGAAGCAAGATTTTGCTTTAAAAGTGCATTATATGGCAGAATCCAGCACCAAAATACATCATATTCCGTGGTTTTAGAGTGCTATCTGCAGTTTTACAAACTCTGGAATAAGTCGGAATCACACTTTTCCGCGCTGATTTTCACAATCAAAAAGTTCATATTTCTATTCAGGACCTCATAATATGTATGAATCTATTGACAGAAACATCATATTTCGTGTTTTCAGAGCGCTATCTGCAGTTATATGAAGTTAGAAATAAGTCAAAATTACCACATTCTGAGCAGTTTCAAAGTATCGCAAATCACATAAATCTATCCAATACAACATAAAACGCATGAATTCGTCCTCAAATGCACAAAATTTTCGTTTCCAGCAAGTAATCGGCGTTCTTTCTGAGTCTTGTTTGGAAATTTTTGACTCTGTAAATTTGCTCAAAAGCAAGATTTTGCTCCAAAAATGCGTTATATGGCAGAATCTAGCACCAAATACTTCATATTTCGTGTTTTCAGATGCTTTCTGCAGTTTTACAAACTTTGGAATAAGTCTAAATCACGCTTTTCCGCGCAGATTTTTTACAATTAAAAAGTTCATATTCCTATTCAGGACCTCATAATATGTATGAATCTATTGACAAAAACATCATATTTCGTGTTTTCAGAGCGCTATCTGCAGTTATATGAAGTTTGAAATAAGTCAAAATTACCACATTCTGAGCAGTTTCAAAGTATCGCTAATCACATAAATCTATCCGATACAACATAATACGCATGAATCCGTCCCCAAATGCACAAAATTCTGCGTTTCCAGCAAGTTATCAGCGTTTTTTCTGAGTCTCGTTGAGAAATTTTCGACCCTGTAAATCTGCTCAGAAGTAAGATTTTGCTTCTAAAGTGCGTTATACGGCAAAATCTAGCACCAAATACATCGTATTTTGTGTTTTTAGAAGGCTATTCGCAGTTTCACAAACTTTGAGATAAGTCGAATTCACGCTTTTCCGCGCAAATTTTCACAATCAAAAAGTTCATATTCCTATTCAGGACCTCATAATATGTTTGAATCTATCGACAAAAACATCATATTTCATGTTTTCAGGGCGCTATCTGCAGTTATATGAAGTTTGAAAGAAGTCAAAATTACCACATTCTGAGCAGTTTCAAAGTATCGCAAATCACATAAATCTATCCAATACAACATAAAACGCATGAATCCGTCCTCAAATGCACGAAATATTGCGTTTCCAGCAAGTAATCGGCGTTTTTTCTGAGTCTCGTTGAGAAATTTTTGACTCTGTAAATCTGCTCAGAAGCAAGATTTTGCTTCAAAAGTTCGTTATATTCCAGGATCTAGCACCAAATACATCATATTCCGTGTTTTTAGAGTGCTATTCGCAGTTTTACAAACTTTGGAATAAGTCGAAATCACGCTTTTCCGCGCAAATTTTCACAATCAAAAAGTTCATATTCCTATACAGGACCTAATATTATGTATGAATCTATCGACAAAAATATCATATTTCGTGTTTTCAGAGCGCTATCTGCAGTTATATGAAGTTTAAATGAAGTCAAAATCACCACATTCTGAGCTGTCTCGAAGTATCGCAAATCACATAAATCTATCCAATACAACATAATACGCATGAATTCGTCCTCAAATGCACAAAATTTTGCGTTTCCAGCAACTTATCGGCGTTTTTTCTGAGTCTCGTTGAGAAATTTCTGACTCTGTAAATCTGCTCAGAAGCAAGATTTTGCTTCAAAAGTGCATTATATGGCAGAATCTAGCACCAAATACATCATATTTCGTGTTTTTAGAGTGCGATCTGCTGTTTTACAAACTCTGGAATAAGTCGAAATCACACTTTTCCGCGCAGATTTTCACAATCAAAAAGTTCATATTTCTATTCAGGACTTCATAATATGTATGAATCTTCTGACAAAAACATCATATTTCGTGTTTTCAGAGCGCTATCTGCAGTTATATGAAGTTTGAAATAAGTCAAAATTACCACATTCTGAGCAGTTTCAAAGTATCGCAATTCACATAAACCTATCCAATACAACATAATACGCATGAATCCGTCCTCAAATGCACAAAATCTTGCGTTTCCAGCAAGTGATCGGCGTTTTCTCCGAGTCTCGTTTAGAAATTTTTGACTCTGTAAATCTGCTCATAAGCAAGATTTTGCTCCAAAAGTGCGTTATATGGCAGAATCTAGCATCAAATACATCATATTTCGTGTTTTTAGATGCTTTTTGCAGTTTCACAAACTTTGGAATAAGTCGAAATCACGCTTTTCCGCGCAGATTTTTACAATCGAAAAGTTCATATTCCTATTCTATTCAGGACCTCATGATATGTATGAATCTATTGACAAAAACATCATATTTCGTGTCTTCAGAGCGCAATCAGCAGTTATATGAAGTTTGAAATAAGTCGAAATTATCACATTCTGAGCAGTTTCAAAGTATCGCAAATCACATAAATCTATCCAATACAACATAATACGCACAAATCCGTCCTCAAATGCACAAAATTATGCGTTACCAGCAAGTTATCGGCGTTTTTTCTGGGTCTCGTTGAGAAATTTTTGACTCTGTAAATCTGCTCAGAAGCAAGATTTTGCTTCAAAAGTGCGTTATATGGCAGAATCTAGCACCAAATACATCATATTTCATGTTTTTAGAGTGCTATTCGCAGTTTTACAAACTTTGGAATAAGTCGAAATCACGCTTTTCCGCGCAGATTTCCACAATCAGAAAGTTCATATTCCTATTAAGGACCTCATAATATGTATGAATCTATTGACAAAAACATCATATTTCGTGCTTTCAGAGCGCAATCTGCAGTTATATGAAGTTTGAAATAAGTCAAAATTACCACATTCTGAGCAGTTTCAAAGTATCGCAAATCACATAAATCTATCCGATACAACATAATACGCATGAATCCGTCTTCAAATGTACAAAATTTTGCGTTTCCAGCAAGTTATCGGCGTATTTTCTGAGTTTCGTTGAGAAATTTTTGACTGTAAATCTACTCAGAAGCAAGATTTTGCTTCAAAAGTTCGTTATATGGCAGAATCTAGCACCAAATACTTCATATTTGGTGTTCTTAGAGTGCTATTTGCAGTTCTACAAACTCTGGAATAAGTCGAAATCACGCTTTTCCGCGCAAATTTTCACAAACAAAAAGTTCATATTTCTATTCAGGACCATATAATATGTATGAATCTATTAACAAAAACTCCATATTCCGTGTTTTCAGAGCGCTATCTGCAGTTATGTGTAGTTTGGAATAAGTAAAAATTACCACATTCTGAGCAGTTTCAAAGTATCGCAAATCACATGAGTCTATCCAATAAAACATAATACGCATGAATCCGTCCTCAAATGCACAAAATTTTGCGTTTCCAGCAAGTTATCGGCGCTTTTTCTAAATCTCGTTGAGAAATTTTTGACTCTGTAAATCTACTCAGAAGTAAGATTAAGCTTCAAAAGTGCGTTATATGGCAGAATCTAGCACCAAATACATCATATTTTGTTTTTTTAGAGTGCTATTAACGGTTTTACAAACTTTGGAATAAGTCTAAATCATGCTTTTCCGCGCAGATTTCCATAATCAAAAGTTCATATTTCTATTCAAGACCTCATAATATGTATGAATCTTTCGACAAAAACATCATATTTCGTGTTTTCAGAGCGCTATCTGCAGTTATATGAAGTTTGAAATAAGTCAAAATTACCACATTCTGAGCAGTTTCAAAGTATCGCAAATCACATAAATCTATCCGATACAACATAATACGCATTATTCCGTCTTCAAATGCACAAAATTTTGCGTTTCCAGCAAGTTATCGGCGTATTTTCTGAGTTTCGTTGAGAAATTTTTGACTGTAAATCTACTCAGAAGCAAGATTTTGCTTCAAAAGTTCGTAATATGGCAGAATCTAGCACCAAATACATCATATTTCGTGTTTTTAGAGTGCTATTTGCAGTTTTACAAACTTTGGAATGAGTCGAAATCACGCTTCTCCGCGCAGATTTTCATAATCAAAAAGTTCATATTCCTATTCAGGACCTCATAATATGTATGAATCTATTGACAGAAACAACATATTTCGTGTTTTCAGAGCGCTATCTGCAGTTATATGAAGTTTGAAATAAGTCAAAATTACCACATTCTGAGCAGTTCCAAAGTATCGCAAATCACATGAATCTATCCAATACAACATATTACGCATGAATCCGTCCTCAAATGCACAAAATTTTGCGTTTCCAGCAAGTTATCGGCGTTTTTCCTGAGTCTCGTTGAGAAATTTTTGACTCTGTGAATCTGCTCAGAAGCAAGATTTGCTTCAAAAGTGCGTATATGGCAGAATCTAGCACCAAATACATCATATTTCGTTTTCTTAGAGTGCTATTTGCAGTTCTACAAACTTTGGAATAAGTCGAAATCACGCTTCTCCGCGCAGATTTTCACAATCAAGAAGTTCATATTCCCATTCAGGACCTCATAATATGTATGAATCTATTGACAGAAACATCATATTTCGTGTTTTCAGAGCGCTATCTGCAGTTATATGAAGTTTGCAATAAGTCAAAATCACCACATTCTGAGCAGTTTCAAAGTATCGCAAATCACATGAATCTATCCAATACAACATAATACGCATGAATCCGTCCTTGAATGTTCAAAATTTTGCGTTTCCAGCAAGTTATCGGCGTTTTTTCTGAGTCTCGTTGAGAAATTTTTGACTCTGTAAATCTGCTCAGAAGCAAGATTTTGCTTCAAAAGTGCGTTATATGGCAGAATCTAGCACCAAATACATCATATTTCGTGTTTTTAGAGTTCTATTTGCAGTTTTACAAACTTTGGAATAAGTCGAAATCAAGCTCTTCCGCGCAGATTTTGACAATCAAAAAGTTCATATTCCTATTCGGGACCTCATAATATGTATGAATCTATTCACAAAAACATCATATTCGTGTTTTCAGAGCGCTATCTGCAGTTATATGAAGTTTGAAATTAGTCAAAATTACCACATTCTGAGCAGTTTCAAAGTATCGCAAATCACATAAATCTGTCCAATACAACATAATACGCATGAATCCGTCCTCAGATGCATTGAATTTTGCGTTTCCAGCAAGTTATCGGCGTTTTTTCTGAGTCTCGTTGAGAAATTTTCGACTCTGTAAATCTGCTCAGAAGCAAGATTTTGCTTTAAAAGTGCGTTATATGGGAGAATCTAGCACCAAATACATCATATTTCGTGTTTTTAGAGTGCTATTTGCAGTTCTACAAACTTTGGAATAAGTCGAAATCACGCTTCTCCGCGCAAATTTTCACAATCAAAAAGTTCATATTCCTATTTAGGACCTCATAATATGTATGCATCTATAGACAAAAACATCATACTTCGTGTTTTCAGAGCGCTATCTGCAGTTATATGAAGTTTGAGATAAGTCAAAATTACCACATTCTGAGCAGTTTCAAAGTATCGCAAATCACATAAATCTATCCAATACAACATGATACGCATGAATCCGTCCTCAAATGCACAAAAATTTTGCGTTTCCAGCAATTTATCGGCGTTCTTTCTGAGTCTCGTTGAGAAACTCTTGACTCTGTAAATCCGCTCAGAAGCAAGATTTTACTTCAAAAGTGCGTTACATGGCAGAATTTAGCACCAAATACATCATATCTCGTGTTTTTAGAGTGCTATTTGCAGTTTTACAGACTTTGGAATAAGTCGAAATCATGCTTTTCCGCGCAGATTCTCACAATCAAAAAGTTCATATTCCTATTCAGGACCTCATAATATGTATGAATCTATTGACAAAAACATCATATTTCGTGTTTTCAGAGCGCTATCTGCAGTTATATGAAGTTTGAAATAAGTCAAAATTAACACATTCTGAGCAGTTTCAAAGTATCGCAAATCACATAAATCTATCCAATACAACATAATACGCATGAATTTGTCCTCAAATGCACAAAATTCTGCGTCTCCAGCAAGTTATCGACGTTTTTTCTGAGTCTCGTTGAAAAATTTTTGACTCTGTAAATCTGCTAAGAAGCAAGCTTTTGCTCTAAAAGTGCGTTATATGGGAGAATCTAGCACCAAATACATCATATTTCGTGTTTTTAGAGTGCTATTTGAAAGTTTTACAAAATTTGGAATGAATGGAAATCACGCTTTCCCGCGCAGATTTTCACTATCAAAAAGTTCATATTCCTATCAAAGACCTTATAATATGTATGAATCTATTGACAAAAACATCATATTTCGTGTTTTCAGAGCGCTATCTGCAGTTATATGAAGTTTGAAATAAGTCAAAATTACCACATTCTGAGCAGTTTCAAAGTATCGCAAATCACATAAATCTATCCAATACAACATAATACGCATGGATCCGTCCTCGAATGCACAAAATTTTGCGTTTCCAGCAAGTAATCGGCGTTTTTTCTGAGTCTCGTTGAGAAATTTTTGACTCTGTAAATCTGCTCAGAAGCAAGATTTTGATTCAAATGTGCGTTATATGGCAAAATCTAGCACCAAATACATCATATTCCGTGTTTTTAGAGTGCCATTTGCAGTTTTACAAACTTTGGAATAAGTCGAAATCACGCTGTTCCGCGCAAATTTTCACAATCAAAAAGTTTATATTCCTATTCGGGACCTTATAATATGTATGAACCTATTGACAAAAACATCATATTCCGTGTTTTCGGAGCGCTATCTGCAGTTATATGAAGTTTGAAATAAGTCAAAATTACCACATTCTGAGCAGTTTTAAAGTATCGCAAATCAGATAAATCTATCCAATACAACATAATACGCATGAATCCGTCCTCAAATGCACAAAATTTTGCGTTTCCAGCAAGTTATCGGCGTTTTCTGATTCTCGTTGAGAAGTTTTTGACTTTGTAAATCTGCTCAGAAGCAGGATTTTGCTCCAAAATTGCGTTATATGGCAGAATCTAGCACCAAATACATCATACTTCGTGTTTTTAGAGTGCTATTTGCAGTTTTACAAACTTTGGAATAAGTCGAAATCACGCTTCTCCGCGCAAATTTTCACAATCAAAAAGTTCATATCTTTATTAAGGACCTCATAATATGTATGCATCTATAGACGAAAACATCATATTTCGTGTTTTCAGAGCGCTATCTGCAGTTATATGTAGTTTGAAATAAGTCGAAATTACCACATTCTGAGCAGTTTAAAAATATCGCAAATCACATAAATCTATCCAATACAACATAATACGCATGAATCCGTCCTCAAATGCACAAAATTAAGCGTTTCCGGCAAGTTATCGGCGTTTTTTCTGAGTCTCGTTGAGAAATTTTTGACTCTGTAAATCTGCTCAGAAGCAAGATTTTGCTTCAAAAGTGCGTGATATGGCAGAATCTAGCACCAAATACATCATATTTCGTGTTTTTAGAGTGCTATTTGCAGTTTCACAAACTTTGGAATAAGTCGAAATCATGCTTTTTCGCGCAGATTTTCACAATCAAAAAGTTCATATTCCTATTCAGGACCTCATTATATGTATGAATCTATTAACCAAAACATCATGTTTCGTGTTTTCAGAGCGCTATCTGCAGTTATATGAGGTTTGAAATAAGTCAAAATTACCACATTCTGAGCAGTTTCAATGTATCGCAAATCACATGAATCTATCCAATACAACATAATACGCATGAATTTGTCCTCAAATGCACAAAATTTTGCGTCTCCAGCAAGTTATCGACGTTTTTTCTGAGTCTCGTTGAAAATTTTTTGACTCTGTAAATCTGCTAAGAAGCAAGATTTTGCTCTAAAAGTGCGTTATATGGGAGAATCTAGCACCAAATACATCATATTTCGTGTTTTTAGAGTGCTATTTGAAAGTTTTACAAAATTTGGAATGAATGGAAATCACGCTTTTCCGCGCAGAATTTCACCATCAAAAAGTTCATATTCCTATCAAAGACCTTATAATATGAATGAATCTATTGACAAAAACATCATATTTCGTGTTCTCATAGCGCTATCTGCAGTTATATGAAGTTTGAAATAAGTCAGAATTACCACATTCTGAGCAGTTTCAAAGTATCGCAAATCACATAAATCTATCCAATACAACATAATACGCATGAATCCGTCCTCGAATGCACAAAATTTTGCGTTTCCAGCAAGTAATCGGCGTTTTTTCTGAGTCTCGTTGAGAAATTTTTGACTGTGTAAATCTGCTCAGAAGCAAGATTTTGCTTCGAATGTGCGTTATATGGCAAAATCTAGCACCAAATACATCCTATTCCGTGTTTTTAGAGTGCTATTAGCAGTTTTACAAACTTTGGAATGAGTCGAAATCACGCTGTTTCGCGCAAATTTTCACAATCAAAAAGTTTATATTCCTATTCAGGACCTTATAATATGTATGAACCTATTGACAAAAACATCATATTCCGTGTTTTCGGAGCGCTATCTGCAGTTATATGAAGTTTGAAATAAGTCAAAATTACCACATTCTGAGCAGTTGTAAAGTATCGCAAATCACATAAATCTATCCAATACAACATAATACGCATGAATCCGTCCTCAAATGCACAAAATTTTGCGTTTCCAGCAAGTTATCGGTGTTTCCTGAGTCTCGTTGAGAAATTTTTGACTCTGTAAATCTGCTCAGAAGCAAGATTTTGCTTCAAAAGTGCGTTATATGGCAGAATCTAGCACCAAATACATCATTTTTCATGTTTTTAGAGTGCTATTTGCAGTTTCACAAACTTTAAGATAAGTCGGAATCACGCTTTTCCGCGCAGATTCTTACATTCAAAAAGTTCATATTCCTATTCAGGACCTCATAATATGTATGAATCTATTGACAAGAACATCATATTTCGTGTTTGCAGAGCGCTATCCGCAGTTATATGAAGTTTGAAATAAGTCAAAATTACCACAATCAGAGCAGTTTCAAAGTATCGCAAATCACATAAATCTATCCGATACAACATAATTCGCATGAATCCGTCCTCAAATGCACAAAAATTTTGCGTTTCTAGCAATTTATCGGCGTTCTTTCTGAGTCACGTTGAGAAATTTTTGACTCTTTAAATCCGCTCAGAAGCAAGATTTTGCTTTAAAAGTGCGTTACATGGCGGAATCTAGCACCAAATACATCATATTTCGTGTTTTTAGAGTGCTATTTGCAGTTTTACAAACTTTGGAATAAGTCGAAATCACGCTTCTCCGCGCAAATTCTCACAATCAAAAAGTTCATATTTCGATTCGGGACCTCATGATATGTATGAATCTATCAACAAAAACATCATTATCCGTGTTTTCAGAGCGCTATCTGCAGTTATATGAAGTTTGAAATAAGTCAAAATTTCCACATTCTGAGCAGTTTCAAAGTATCGCAAATCACATAAGTCTATCCAATACAACATAATACGCATGAATCCGTCCTCAATCGCACAAAATTTTGCGTTTCCAGCAAGTTATCGGCGTTCTTTCTGAGTCTCGTTGAGAAATTTTTGACTCTGTAAATCCGCTCAGAAGCAAGATTTTGCTTCAAAAATGCGTTATATGGCAGAATCTAGCACCAAATACATGATATTTTGTGTTTTTAGAGTGCTATTTGCAGTCTTACAAACGTTGGAATAAGTCGGAATCACGCTTTTGCGCGCAGATTTTTACAATCAAAAAGTTCATATTCCTATTCAGGACCTCATAATATGTATGAATCTAATTACAAAAACATCATGACTCGTGTTTTCAGAGCGCTATCTGCAGTTATATGAAGTTTGAGATAAGTCAAAATTACCACATTCTGAGCAGTTTCAAAGTATCGCAAATCACATAAATCTATCCCATACAACATAATACGCATGAATCCGTCCTCAAATGCACAAAATTCTGCGTTTCCAGCGAGTAATGTGCGTTTTATCTGAGTCTCGTTGAGAAATTTTTGACACTGTAAATCTGCTCAGAAGCAAGATTTTGCTTCAAAAATGTGTTATATGGCAGAATCTAGCACCAAATATATCATATTCCGTGTTTTCAGAGAGCTATTTGCAGTTTTGCAAACTTTGGAATAAGTCGAAATCACGCTGTTCCGCGCAGATTTTCACAATCGAAAATATCATATTCCTATTCAGGACCTCATAATATGTATGAATCTATTGACAAAAACATCATATTTCGTGTTTTCAGAGCGCTATCAGCAGTTATATGAAGTTTGAAATAAGTCAAAATTTCCACATTCTGAGCAGTTTCAAAGTATCGCAAATCACATTAATCTACCCAATACAACATAATACGCATGAATCCGTCCCCAAATGCACAAAATTTTGCGTTACCAGCAAGTTATCGGCGTTCTTTCTGAGTCTCATTGAGAAATTTTTGACTCTGTAAATCTGCTCAGAAGCAGGATTTTGCTTCAAATGTGCGTTATATGGCAGAATCTAGCACCAAATACATCATATTTTATGTTATTAGAGTGCTATTTGCAGCTTTACAAACTTTGGAATAAGTCGAAATCACGCTTTTCCGCGCAAATTTTCACAAACAAAAAGTTCATATTCCTATTCAGGACCTCATAATATGTATGAATCTAATCACCAAAACATCTTGACTCGTGTTTTCAGAGCGCTATCTGCAGTTATATGAAGTTTGGAATAAGTCAAAATTACCACATTCTGAGCAGTTTCAAAGTATTGCAAATCACATAAATCTATCCAATACAACATAATACGCATGAATCCGTCCTCAAATGCACAAAAATTTTGCGTTTCCAGCAATTTATCGGCGTTCTTTCTGAGTCTCGTTGAGAAATTTTTGACTCTGTAAATACGCTCAGAAGCAAGATTTTGCTTCAAAAGTGCGTTACATGGCGGAATCTAGCACCAAATACATCATATTTCGTGTTTTTAGAGTGCTATTTGCAGTTTTACAAACATTGGAATAAGTCGAAATCACGCTTTTCCGCGCAAATTTTCACAATCAAAAAGTTCATATTCCTATTCAGGACCTCATAATATGTATGAATCTATTAACAAAAACATCATATTTCATGTTTTCAGAGCACTATCTGCAGTTATATAAAGTTTGAAATAAGTCAAAATTTCCACATTCTGAGCAGTTTCAAAGTATCGCAAATCACATAAATCTATCCAATACAACATAATACGCATGAATCCGTCCTCAAATGCACAAAATTCTGCGTTTCCAGCAAATTATCGGCGTTATTTCTGAGTCTCGTTGAGAAATTTTTGACTCTGTAAATCTGCTCAGAAGCAAGATTTTGCTTCAAAAGTGCGTTATAAGGCAGAATCTAGCACCAAATACATCATATTTCGTGTTTTTAGAGTGCTATTTGCAGTTTTACAAACTTTGGAATAAGTCGAAATCACGCTGTTCCGCGCAAATTTTCACAATCAAAAAGTTTATATTCCTATTCGGGACCTTATAATATGTATGAACCTATTGACAAAAACATCATATTCCGTGTTTTCGGAGCGCTATCTGCAGTTATATGAAGTTTGAAATAAGTCAAAATTACCACATTCTGAGCAGTTTTAAAGTATCGCAAATCACATAAATCTATCCAATACAACATAATACGCATGAATCCGTCCTCAAATGCACAAAATTTTGCGTTTCCAGCAAGTTATCGGCGTTTTTCTGATTCTCGTTCAGAAATTTTTGACTTTGTAAATCTGCTCAGAAGCAGGATTTTGCTTCAAAATTGCGTTATATGGCAGAATCTAGCACCAAATACATCATACTTCGTGTTTTTAGAGTGCTATTTGCAGTTTTACAAACTTTGGAATAAGTCGAAATCACGCTTCTCCGCGCAAATTTTCACAATCAAAAAGTTCATATCTTTATTAAGGACCTCATAATATGTATGCATCTATAGACGAAAACATCATATTTCGTGTTTTCAGAGCGCTATCTGCAGTTATATGTAGTTTGAAATAAGTCGAAATTACCACATTCTGAGCAGTTTAAAAATATCGCAAATCACATAAATCTATCCAATACAACATAATACGCATGAATCCGTCCTCAAATGCACAAAATTAAGCGTTTCCGGCAAGTTATCGGCGTTTTTTCTGAGTCTCGTTGAGAAATTTTTGACTCTGTAAATCTGCTCAGAAGCAAGATTTTGCTTCAAAAGTGCGTGATATGGCAGAATCTAGCACCAAATACATCATATTTCGTGTTTTTAGAGTGCTATTTGCAGTTTCACAAACTTTGGAATAAGTCGAAATCATGCTTTTTCGCGCAGATTTTCACAATCAAAAAGTTCATATTCCTATTCAGGACCTCATTATATGTATGAATCTATTAACAAAAACATCATGTTTCGTGTTTTCAGAGCGCTATCTGCAGTTATATGAGGTTTGAAATAAGTCAAAATTACCACATTCTGAGCAGTTTCAATATATCGCAAATCACATGAATCTATCCAATACAACATAATACGCATGAATTTGTCCTCAAATGCACAAAATTTTGCGTCTCCAGCAAGTTATCGACGTTTTTTCTGAGTCTCGTTGGAAAATTTCTGACTCTGTAAATCTGCTAAGAAGCAAGCTTCTGCTCTAAAAGTGCGTTATATGGGAGAATCTAGCACCAAATACATCATATTTCGTGTTTTTAGAGTGCTATTTGAAAGTTTTACAAAATTTGGAATGAATGGAAATCACGCTTTTCCGCGCAGATTTTCACCATCAAAAAGTTCATATTCCTATCATAGACCTTATAATATGTATGAATCTATTGACAAAAACATCATATTTCGTGTTTTCATAGCGCTATCTGCAGTTATATGAAGTTTGAAATAAGTCAGAATTACCACATTCTGAGCAGTTTCAAAGTATCGCAAATCACATAAATCTATCCAATACAACATAATACGCATGAATCCGTCCTCGAATGCACAAAATTTTGCGTTTCCAGCAAGTAATCGGCGTTTTTTTCTGAGTCTCGTTGAGAAATTTTTGACTCTGTAAATCTGCTCAGAAGCAAGATTTTGCTTCGAATGTGCGTTATATGGCAAAATCTAGCACCAAATACATCATATCCCGTGTTTTTAGAGTGCTATTTGCAGTTTTACAACTTTGGAATGAGTCGAAATCACGCTGTTTCGCGCAAATTTTCACAATCAAAAAGTTTATATTCCTATTCAGGACCTTATAATATGTATGAACCTATTGACAAAAACATCATATTCCGTGTTTTCGGAGCGCTATCTGCAGTTATATGAAGTTTGAAATAAGTCAAAATTACCACATTCTGAGCAGTTTTAAAGTATCGCAAATCACATAAATCTATCCAATACAACATAATACGCATGAATCCGTCCTCTAATGCACAAAATTTTTACATTTCCAGCAAGTTATCGGCATTTTCTGAGTCTCGTTGAGAAATTTTTGACTCTGTAAATCTGCTAAGAAGCAAGCTTTTGCTCTAAAAGTGCGTTATATGGGAGAATCAAGCACCAAATACATCATATTTCGTGTTTTTAGAGTGCTATTTGAAAATTTTACAAAATTTGGAATGAATCGAAATCACGCTTTTCCGCGCAGATTTTCACTATCAAAAAGTTCATATTCCTATTCAAGACCTTATAATATGTATGAATCTATTGACAAAAACATCATATTTCGTGTTTGCAGAGCGCTATCTGCAGTTATATGAAGTTTGAAATAAGTCAAAATTACCACATTCTGAGCAGTTTCAAAGTATCGCAAATCACATAAATCTATCCAATACAACATAATACGCATGAATCCGTCCTCAAATGCACAAAATTTTGCGTTTCCAGCAAGTAATCGGCGTTTTTTCTGAGTCTCGTTGAGAAATTTTTGACTCTGTAAATCTGCTCAGAAGCAAGATTTTGCTTCAAGTGTGCGTTATATGGCAGAATCTAGCACCAAATACATCATATTTTATGTTATTAGAGTGCTATTTGCAGCTTTACATTTTTTTGGAATAAGTCGAAATCATGCTTTTCCGCGCAAATTTTCACAAACAAAAAGTTCATATTCCTATTCAGGACCTCATAATATGTATGAATTTGATTACAAAAACATCATGACTAGTGTTTTCAGAGCGCTATCTGCAGTTATATAAAGTTTGAAATAAGTCAAAATTACCACATTCTGAGCAGTTTCAAAGTATCGCAAATCACATAAATCTATCCGATACAACATAATTCGCATGAATCCGTCCTCAAATGCACAAAAATTTTGCGTTTCCAGCAATTTATCGGCGTTCTGTCTGAGTCACGTTGAGAGATTTTTGACTCTGTAAATCCGCTCAGAAGCAAGATTTTGCTTTAAAAGTGCGTTACATGGCGGAATCTAGCACCAAATACATCATATTTCGTGTTTTTAGAGTGCTATTTGCAGTTTCACAAACTTTGGAATAAGTCGAAATCACGCTTTTCCGCGCAAATTCTCACAATCAAAAAGTTCATATTCCGATTCAGGACCTCATAATATGTATGAATCTATCAACAAAAACATCATTATCCGTGTTTTCAGAGCGCTATCTGCAGTTATATGAAGTTTGAAATAAGTCAAAATTTCCACATTCTGAGCAGTTTCAAAGTATCGCAAATCACATAAGTCTATCCAATACAACATAATACGCATGAATCCGTCCTCAATCGCACAAAATTTTGCGTTTCCAGCAAGTTATCGGCGTTCTTTCTGAGTCTCGTTGAGAAATTTTTGACTCTGTAAATCCGCTCAGAAGCAAGATTTTGCTTCAAAAATGCGTTATATGGCAGAATCTAGCACCAAGTACATGATATTTTGTGTTTTTAGAGTGCTATTTGCAGTCTTACAAACGTTGGAATAAGTCGGAATCACGCTTTTGCGCGCAGATTTTTACAATCAAAAAGTTCATATTCCTATTCAGGACCTCATAATATGTATGAATCTGATTACAAAAACATCATGACTCGTGTTTTCAGAGCGCTATCTGCAGTTATATGAAGTTTGAGATAAGTCAAAATTACCACATTCTGAGCAGTTTCAAAGTATCGCAAATCACATAAATCTATCCATTACAACATAATACGCATGAATCCGTCCTCAAATGCACAAAATTCTGCGTTTCCAGCGAGTAATCAGCGTTTTATCTGAGTCTCGTTGAGAAATTTTTGACACTGTAAATCTGCTCAGAAGCAAGATTTTGCTTCAAAAATGTGTTATATGGCAGAATCTAGCACCAAATATATCATATTCCGTGTTTTCAGAGAGCTATTTGCAGTTTTACAAACTTTGGAATAAGTCGAAATCACTCTGTTCCGCGCAGATTTTCACAATCAAAAATATCATATTCCTATTCAGGACCTCATAATATGTATGAATCTATTGACAAAAACATCATATTTCGTGTTTTCAGAGCGCTATCAGCAGTTATATGAAGTTTGAAATAAGTCAAAATTTCCACATTCTGAGCAGTTTCAAAGTATCGCAAATCACATTAATCTACCCAATACAACATAATACGCATGAATCCGTCCCTAAATGCACAAAATTTTGCGTTACCAGCAAGTTATCGGCGTTCTTTCTGAGTCTCATTGAGAAATTTTTGACTCTGTAAATCTGCTCAGAAGCAAGATTTTGCTTCAAATGTGCGTTATATGGCAGAAATCTAGCACCAAATACATCATATTTCATGTTATTAGAGTGCTATTTGCAGCTTTACAAACTTTGGAATAAGTCGAAATCACGCTTTTCCGCGCAAATTTTCACAAACAAAAAGTTCATATTCCTATTCAGGACCTCATAATATGTATGAATCTAATTACCAAAACATCTTGACTCGTGTTTTCAGAGCGCTATCTGCAGTTATATGAAGTTTGAAATAAGTCAAAATTACCACATTCTGAGCAGTTTCAAAGTATTGCAAATCACATAAATCTATCCAATACAACATAATACGCATGAATCCGTCCTCAAATGCACAAAAATTTTGCGTTTCCAGCAATTTATCGGCGTTCTTTCCGAGTCTCGTTGAGAAATTTTTGACTCTGTAAATACGCTCAGAAGCAAGATTTTGCTTCAAAAGTGCGTTACATGGCGGAATCTAGCACCAAATACATCATATTTCGTGTTTTTAGAGTGCTATTTGCAGTTTTACAAACATTGGAATAAGTCGTCATCACGCTTTTCCGCGCAAAATTTTCACGATCAAAAAGTTCATATTCCTATTCAGGACCTCATAATATGTATGAATCTATTAACAAAAACATCATATTTCATGTTTTCAGAGCGCTATCTGCAGTTATATAAAGTTAGAAATAAGTCAAAATTTCCACATTCTGAGCAGTTTCAAAGTATCGCAAATCACATAAATCTATCCAATACAACATAATACGCATGAATCCGTCCTCAAATGCACAAAATTCTGCGTTTCCAGCAAGTTATCGGCGTTATTTCTGAGTCTCGTTGAGAAATTTTTGACTCTGTAAATCTGCTCAGAAGCAAGATTTTGCTTGAAAAGTGCGTTATAAGGCAGAATCTAGCACCAAATACATCATATTTCGTGTTTCTAGAGGGCTATTTGCAGTTTTACAAACTTTGGAATAAGTCGAAATCACGCTTTTCCGCGCAGATTTTCACAATCAAGAAGTTCATATTCCTATTCAGGATCTTGTAATATGTATGAATCTATTGACAAAAACATCATATTTCGTGTTTTCAGAGCGGTATCTGCAGTTATATGAAGTTTGAAATAAGTCAAAATTACCATATTCTGAGCAGTTTCAATGTATCGCAAATCACATGAATCTATCCAACACAACATAACACGCAAGAATCCGTCCTCAAATGCACGGAATTTTGCGATTCCAGCAAGTTATCGGCGTTTTTTCTGAGTCTCGTTGAGGAATTTTTGACTCTGTGAATCTGCTCAGAAGCAAGATTTTGCTTTAAAAGTGCGTTATTTGGCAGAATCTAGCACCTAATACATCATATTTCGTGATCTTAGAGTGCTATTTGCAGTTTTACAAACTTTGGAATACGTCGAGATAACGCTTTTCCGCGCTGATTTTCACAATCAAAAAGTTCATATTCCTATTCAGGACCTTATAATATGTATGAATCTATTGACAAAAACATCATATTTCGTGTTTTCAGAGCGCTATCTGCAGTTATATGAAGTTGAAATACGTCAAAATTACCACATCCAGAGCAGTTTCAAAGTATCGCAAATCACATAAATCTATTCAATACAACATAATACGCTTGAATCCTTACTCAAATGCACAAAATTCTGCGTTTCCAGCAAGTTATCGGCGTTTTTTCTGAGTATCGATGAGAAATTTTTGACTCTCTAAATCTGCTCAGAAGAAAGATTTTGCTTCAAATGTGCGTTATATGGCAGAATCTAGCACTAGATACATCATATTTCGTGTTTTCAGAGTGCTATTTGCAGCTTTACAAACTTTGGAATAAGTCGGAATCACGCTTTTCCGCGCAAATTTTCACAATCAAAGAGTTCATATTCCTATTAAGGACCTCATAATATGTATGAATCTATCGACAAAAACATCATATCTCTTGTTTTCAGAGCGCTATCTGCAGTTATGTGAAGTTTGAAATAAGTCAAAATTACCACATTCTGAGCAGTTTCAAAGTATCGCAAATCACACAAATCTATCCAATACAACATAATACGCATGAATCCGTCCTCAAATGCACAAAATTTCGCGTTTCCAGCAAGTTATCGGAGTTTTTTCTGAGTCTCGTTGAGGAATTTTTGGACTGTAAATCTGCTCAGAAGCAAGATTTTGCTTTCAAAGTGCGTCATCTGGCAGAATCTAGCACCAAATACATCATATTCGTGTTTTTAGAGTGCTTTTTGCAGTTTTACAAACTTTGGAATAAGTCGAAATCACGCTTTTCCGCGCAGATTTTCACAATCAAAAAGTTAATATTCCCATTCAGGACCTCATAATATCTATGAATCTATTGACAAAAACATCATATTTCGTGTTTTCAGAGCGCTATCTGCAGTTATATGAAGTTTGAAATAAGTCAAAATTACCACATTCTGAGCAGCTTCAAAGTATAGCAGATCACATAAATCTATCCAATACAACATAATACGCATGAATCCGTCCTTAAATGCGTTTCCAGCAAGTTAACGGCGTTTTTTTTGAGTCTCGTTGAGAGATTTTTGACTCTGTAAATCTGCTCAGAAGCAAGATTTTGCTTCAAAAGTGCGTTATATGGCAGAATCTAGCATCAAATACATCATAATTCGTGTTTTTAGAGTGCTATTTGCAGTTTTACAAACTTTGGAATATGTCGGAATCACGCTTTTTCGCGCAGATTTTCACAATCAGAAAGTTCATATTTCTATTCAGGACCTCATAATATGTATGAATCTATTGACAAAAAACATCATACATCGTGTTTTCAGAGCGCCATCTGCAGTTATGTGAAGTTTGAAATAAGTCAAAATTACCACATTCTGGGCAGTTTCAAAGTATCGCAAATCATATAAATCTAACCAATACAACATAATACGCATGAATCCGTCCTCAAATGCACAAAATTTTGCGTTTCCAGCTAGCTATCGTCGTTTTTTCTGAGTCTTGTTGAGAAATTTTTTGACTCTGTAAATCTGCTCAGAAGCAAGATTTTGCTTCAAAAGTGCGTTATTATGGCAGAATCTAGCACCAAATACATCATATTTCGTGTTTTTAGAGTGCTATTTGCAGTTTTTCAAACTTTGGAATAAGTCGAAATCACGCTCTTCCGCGCAGATTTTCACAATCAAAAAGTTCATATTCCTATTCAGGACCTCATAATATCTATGAATCTCTTGACAAAAACATCATATTTCGTGTTTCCAGAGCGCTATCTGCGTTTATATGAAGATTGAAATAAGTCAAAATTACCACA
Source organism: Dromius quadrimaculatus (assembly GCA_963989225.1). Classification (NCBI taxonomy): domain Eukaryota; kingdom Metazoa; phylum Arthropoda; class Insecta; order Coleoptera; family Carabidae; genus Dromius; species Dromius quadrimaculatus. The sequence goes on along the minus strand of CAXDIG010000314.1, from coordinate 133,913 downwards.
TTCTGAGCAGCTTCAAAGTATCGCAATTCACATGAATCCATCCAATACAACATAATACGCATGAATTCGTCCTCAAATGCACAAAATATTGCGTTTCCAGCAAGTAATCGGCTTTTTCCTGAGTCTCGTTGAGAAATTTTTTACTCTATAAATCTGCTCAGAAGCAAGATTTTGCTTCAAAAGTGCGTTATATGGCAGAATCCAGCACCAAATACATCATATTTCGTGTTTTAAGAGTGCTATTCGCAGTTTTACAAACTTTTTGAATAAGTCGAAATCACGCTTTTCCGCGCAGATTTTCACAATCAAAAAGTTCATATTCCTATTCAGGATCTCATAATATGTATGAATCTATCGACAAAAACATCATATTTCGTGTTTTCAGAGCGCTATCTGCAGATATATGAAGTTTGAAATAAGTCAAAATTACCAGATTCTGAGCAGTTTCAAAGTATCGCAAATCACATAAATCTATCCAATACAACATAATACTCATGAATCCGTTCTCAAATGCACAAAAATTTGCGTTTCCAGCAAGATATCAGCGTTTTTTTTGAGTCTCGTTGTAATATTTTTGACTCTGTAAATCTGCTCAGAAGCAAGATTTTGCTTCAAAATAGCGTTATATGGCAGAATCTAGCACCAAATACATAATATTTTGTGTTTTTAGAGTGCTATTAGCAGTTTTACAAACTTTGGAATAAGTCGGAATCACTCTTTTCCGCGCAGAATTTCACAATCAAAAAAGTTCACATTCCTATTCAAGACCTCATACTATGTATGAATCTATCGACAGAAACATCATATTCCGTATTTGCAGAGCGCTTACTGCAGTTATATGTAGTTTTGAAATAAGTCAAAATTACCACATTCTGAGCAGTTTCAAAGTATCGCAAATCACATAAATCCAACCAATACAACATAATACGCATGAATCTGTCCTCAAATGCACAGAATTTTGCGTTTCCAGCGAGTTATCCGCGCTTTTTCTGGGTCTCGTTGAGGAATTTTTGACTCTGTAAATCTACTCAGAAGCAAGATTTTGCTTCAAAAGTGCGTTATATGGCATAATCTAGCACCAAATACATCATATTTCGTGTTTTTAGAGTGCTATTCGCAGTTTTACAAACTTTGGAATAAGTCAAAATCACAATTTTCCGCGCAGATTTTCACAATTGAAAAGTTCATATTCCAATTCTGGACTTCATAATATGAATGAATCTATCGACAGAAACATTATATTCCGTGTTTTCAGAGCGCTTACTGCAGTTATATGTAGTTTGGAATAAGTCAAAATTACCTCATTCTGAGCAGTTTCAAAGTATCGCAAATCACATAAATCTATCCAGTACAACATAATACGCATGAATCCGTCCTCAAAAGCTCAAAATCTTGCGTTTCCAGCGAGTTATCAGCGTTTTTCCTGGGTCTTGTTGAGAAATTTTTGACTCTGTAAATCTGCTCAGAAGCAAGATTTTGCTTCAAAAGTGCGTTATATGGCGGAATCTAGCATCAAATACATAATATTTCGTGTTTTTAAGGTGCTATTCGCAGTTTCACAAACATTGGAATAAGTCGAAATCACGCTTTTCCGCGCAGATATACACAATCAAAAAGTTCATATTCCTATTCAGGACCTCATAATATGTATGAATCTTTTAACAAAAACATCATATTCCGTGTTTTCAGAGCGCTATCTGCAGTTATATGAAGTTTGAAATAAGTCAAAATTACAACATTCTGAGCAGTTTCAAAGTATCGCAAATCACATAAATCTATCCAATACAACATGATACGCATGAATTCATCCTCAAATGCACAAAATTTTGCGTTTCCAGCGAGTTATCAGCGTTTTTTCTGAGTCTCGTTGAGGAATTTATGACTCTGTTAATCTGCTCAGAAGCAAGATTTTGCTTCAAAAAGTGCGTTATATGGCAGAATCCAGCACCAAATACATAAAATTGCGTGTTTTTAGAGTGCTATTCGCAGTTTTACAAACTTTGGAATAAGTCGAAATCACGCTTTTCCGCGCAGATTTTCACAATCAAAAATTTCATATTCCTATTCGGGACCTCATAATATGTATGAATCTATCGACAAAAACATCATATTTGGTGTTTTTAGAGCGCTATCTGCAGTTATATGAAGTTTGAAATAAGTAAAAATTACCAGATTCTGAGCAGTTTCAAAGTATAGCAAATCCCATAAATCTAACCAATACAACATAATACCCATGAAACCGTCCTCGAATGCACAAAATTCTGCGTTTCCAGCAAGTTATCAGCGTTTTTTTTGAGTCTCGTTGTAATATTTTTGACTCTGTAAATCTGCTCAGAAGCAAGATTTTGCTTCAAAATAGCGTTATATGGCAGAATCTAGCACCAAATACATAATATTTTGTGTTTTTAGAGTGCTATTAGCAGTTTTACAAACTTTGGAATAAGTCGGAATCACTCTTTTCCGCGCAGATTTCACAATCAAAAAGTTCATATTCCTATCCAGGACCTCATAATATGTATGAATCTATCGACAAAAACATCATATTTTGTGTTTTCAGAGCGCTATCTGCAGTTATATGGAGTTTGAAATAAGTCAAAATTACCACATTCTGAGCAGTTTCAAAGTATCGCAAATTGGGATAATCTATCCAATACAACATAATACGCATGAATCCGTCCTCAAATGCACAAAATTTTGCGTTTCCAGCTAGTTATCAGCGTTTTTTCTGAGTCTCGTTGAGAAATTTTCGACTCTGTGAATCTGCTCAGAAGCAATATTCTGCTTCAAAAATGCGTTATATGGCAGAATCTAGCACCAAATACATCATATTTCGTGTTTTCAGAGTGCTATTTGCAGTCTTATAAACTTTGGAATAAGTTGGAATTACGCTGTTCCGCGCAGATTTTCACAATCAAAAAGTTCATATTCCTATTCAGGACCTCATAATATGTATGAATCTATCGACGAAAACATCATATTTCGTGTTTTCAGAACGCTATCTGCAGTTATATGAAGTTTAAAATAAGTCAAAATTACCACATTCTGAGCAGTTTTAAAGTATCGCAAATCACATAAATCTATCCAATACATAATAATACGCATGAATCCGTCCTCAAATGCACAAAATTTTGCGGGTCCAGCGTGTTATCAGCGTTTTTTCTGAGTCTCGTTAAAGAATATTTGTCTCTGTAAATCTGCTCTGAAAAAGATTCTGCTTCAAATGTGCGTTATATGGCAGAATCTAGCACCAAATACATCATATTTCGCGTTTTTAGAGTGCTATCCGCAGTTCTACAAACTCTGGAATAGGTCGACATCACGCTTTTCCGCGCAGATTTTCACGATCAAAAAGTTCTTATCCCCATTCAGGACCTCATAATATGTATGAATCTATCGACAAAAACATGATATTTCGTATTTCCAGAGCGCTATCTGCAGTCATATGAGTTTGAAGTAAGTAAAAATTACCACATTCTGAGCAGTTTCAAAGAATCGCAAATCACATAAATCTATCCGAGAGAACATGATACGCATGAATCCGTTCTCGAATGCACAGAATTTTTGCGTTTCCAGCGAGTTATCAGCGTTTTTTCTGAGTCGCGTTGAGAAATTTCTGACTCTGTAAATCTGCTTAGAGGCAAGATTTTGCTCCAAAATAGCGTTATATGGCAGAATCCACCTCCAAATACATCATATTTCGTGTTTTTAGAGTGCTATTCGCAGTTTCACAAACTTTGGAATAAGTCGAAATCACGCTTTTCCGCGCAGATTTTCACAATCAAAAAGTTCATATTTCCTATTCAGGATCTCATGATATGTATGATTCTATCGACAAAAGCATCATATTTCGTGATTTCATAGCGATATCTGCAGTTATATGAAGTTTGAAATAAGTCAAATTTACCACATTCGGAGTGGTTTCAAAGTATCGCAAATCACATAAATCTATCCAATGAAACATAATACGCATGAATGCGTCTTCAAATGCACAAAATTTTGCGTTTTCAGCGAATTATCAGCGTTTTTTCTGAGTCTCATTGAGAAATTTTTGACTCTGTAAATCTGCTCAAAAGCAAGATTCTGCTTCAAAAGTGCGTTATATGGCAGAATCTAGCACCAAATACATCATATTTCGTGTTTTTAGAGTGCTATTCGCAGTTTTCCAAACTTTGGGATGAGTTGAAATCACGTTTTTCCGCGCAGATTCTCACAATCAGAAAGTTCATATTCCTATGTAGGACCTCATAATATGTATGAATCTATCAACAAAAACATCATGTTCCGTGTTTTCAGAGCGCTATCTGCAGTTATATGAAGTTTGAAATAAGTCAGAATTACCAGATTCTGAGCAGTTTCAAAGTATCGCAAATCACATAAATCTATCCAATAGAACATAATTCGCATGAATCCGTCCTCAAATGCACTAAATTTTGCGTTTTCAGCGAGTTATTAGCGTTTTTTATGAGTCTCGTTGTGAAATTTCTGACTCTGTAAATCTGCTCAGAAGCAAGATTTTGCTTGAAGAATGCGTTATATGGCAGAATCTAGCACCAAATACACTATATTCCATGTTTTTAGAGTGCTATTCGCAGTTTCACAAACTTTGGAATAAGTCGGAATCACGCTTTTCCGCGCAGATTCTCACAATCAAAAAGTTTATATTCCTATAATATGTATGAATCTATCGACAAAAACATCATATTTCGTGTTTTGAGAGCGCTATCTGCAGTTATATGGAGTTTGAAATAAGTCAAAATTACCAGATTCTGAGCAGTTTCAAAGTATCGCAAATCACATAAATCTATCCAATAGAACATAATACGCATGAATCTGTCTCCAAATGCACAAAATTTTGCGTTTCCAGCGAGATATCAGCGTTTTTTCTGAGTCTTGTTGAGTAATTTTCGACTCTGTAAATCTGCTCAGACGCAAGATTTTGCTTTCAAAATGCGTTATATGGCAGAATCTAGCACCAAATACATCATATTTCGTGATTTTAGAGTGCTATTTGCAGTCTTATAAAGTTTGGAATGAGTTGGAATTACGCTTTTCCGCGCAAATTTACACAATCAAAGAGTTCATATCCCTATTCAGGACCTCATAATATGTATGAATCTATCGACAAAAACATCTATTTAGTGTTTTCAGAGCGCTATCTGCAGTTATATGAAGTTTGAAATAAGTTGGAATTACCACATTCTGAGCAGTTTCAGAGTATCGCAAATCACATAAATGTATCCAATACAATATAATACGCACGAATCCGTCCTCAAATGCACAAAATTTTGCATTTCCAGCAAGTTATCAGCGTTTTTTCTGAGTCTCGTTGAGAAATTTTTGACTCTGTAAATCTGCTCAGAAGCAAGATTTTGCTTCAAAAATGCGTTATATGGCAGAATCTAGCACCAAATACATCATATTTAGTGTTTTTGGTGTGCTATTTGCAGTTTTACAAACTTTGGAGTAAGTCAAAATCACGCTTTTCCGCGCAGATTTTCACAATCAAAAAGTTCATATTCCTATTCAGGACCTCATAATATGTATCAATCTATCGACAAAAACATTATATTCCGTGTTTTTAGAGCGCTATCTGCAGTTATATGGAGTTTGAAATAAGTCAAAATTACCACATTCTGAGCAGTTTCAAAGTATCACAAATCACATAAATCTATCCAATACAACATGATACGCATGAATCCATCCTCAAATGCACAAAACTTTGTGATTCCAGCGTGTTATCAGCGTTTTTTCTGAGTCTCGTTGAGAAATTTTTGACTCTGTAAATCTGCTCAGACGCAAGATTTTGCTTTAAAAATGCGTTATATGGCAGAATCTAGCACCAAATACATCATATTTCGTGTTTTTAGAGTGCTATTTGCAGTCTTATAAAGTTTGGAATGAGTTGGAATTACGCTTTTCCGCGCAAATTTACACAATCAAAGAGTTCATATTCCTATTCAGGACCTCATAATATGTATGAATCTATCGACAAAAACATCTATCTAGTGTTTTCAAAGCGCTATCTGCAGTTATATGAAGTTTGGAATAAGTTAGAATTACCACATTCTGAGCAGTTTAAAAGTATCGCAAATTACATAAATGTATCCAATACAACATAATACGCATGAATCCGTCCTCAAATGCACAAAATTTTGCATTTCCAGCAAGTTATCAGCGTTTTTTCTGAGTCTCGTTGAGAAATTTTTGACTCTGTAAATCTGCTCAGAAGCAAGATTTTGCTTCAAAAGTGCGTTATATGGCAGAATCTAGCACCAAATACATCATATTTAGTGTTTTTGGTGTGCTATTTGCAGTTTTACAAACTTTGGAGTAAGTCAAAATCACGCTTTTCCGCGCAGATTTTCACAATCAAGAAGTTCATATTTCTATTCAGGAGTTCATAATATGTATGAATCTATCGACAAAAACATCATATTCCGTGTTTTCAGAGCGCTATCTGCAGTTATGTGGAGTTTGAAATAAGTCAAAACTACCACAATCTGTGCAGTTTCAGAGTATCACAAATCACATAAATCTATCCAATACAACATGATACGCATGAATCCATCCTCAAATGCACAAAATTTTGTGTTTCCAGCGTGTTATCAGCGTTTTTTCTGTCTCGTTGAGAAATTTTTGACTCTGTAAATCTGCTCAGAAGCAAGATTTTGCTTCAAAAGTGCGTTATATGGCAGAATCTAGCATCAAATACATCATATTTCGTGTTTTCAGAGTGCTATTCGCAGTTTTACAAACTTTGGAATGAGTTAAAATCACGCTTTCCCGCGCAGGTCTTTACAATCAGGAAGTTCATATTCCTATATAGGACCTCATAATATGTATGAGTCTATTGTCAAAAACATCATATTTCGTGTTTTCAGAGCGCTATCTGCAGTTATATGAAGTTTGAAATAAGTCAAAATTATCACATTCTGGGCGGTTCCAAAGTATCGCAAATCACATAAATCTATCCAATACAACATAATACGCACGAATCCGTCTCCAAATGCACAAAATTTTGCGTTTCCAGCGAGTTATCACCGTTTTTCCTGGGTCTCGTTGAGAAATTTTCCACTGTTGATTTGCACAGAAGCAAGATTTTGCTTCAAATGTGCGTTATATGGCATAATCTAGCACCAAATACATCATATTTAGTGTTTTTAGAGTGCTATTCGCAGTTTCACAAACTCTGGAATAAGTTAAAATCACGCTTTTCCGCGCAGATTTTCACAATCAAAAAGCTCATATTCTTATACAGGACCTCATAATATGTATGAATCTATCGACAAAAACATCATATTTCGTGTTTTCAGAGTGCTATCTGCAGTTATATGAAGTTTGAAATAAGTCAAAATCACCACATTCGGGGCAGTTTCAAAGTATCGCAAATCACATGAATCTATCCAATACAACATAATACGCATGAATCCGTCCTCAAATGCACAAAATTTTGCGTGTCCAGCGAGTTATCAGCGTTTTTTTTTGAGTCTTGTTGAGAAATTTTTCACTGTTTATTTGCTCAGAAGCAAGATTCTGCTTCAAATATGCGTTATATGGCAGAATCTGGCACCAAATACATCATATTTCTTGTTTTTAGAGTGCTATTCGCAGTTTTACAAACTTTGGAATAAGCCGAATTCACGCTTTGCTGCGCAGATTTTCACAATCAAAAAGTTCATATTCCTATTCAGGACCTCATAATATAAATGAATCTATCAACGAAATCATCATATTTCGTGTTTTCAGAGCGCTATCTGCAGTTATATGAAGTTTGAAGTAAGTCAAAATTACCACATTCTGAGCAGTTTCAAAGAATCGCAAATCACATAAATCTATCCGAAAGAACATGATACGCATGAATCCGTCCTCGAATGCACAAAATTTTGCGTTTCCAGCGAGTTATCAGCGTTTTTTCTGGGTCTCATTGAGAAATTTTTGACTCTGTAAATCTGCTCAGCAGCAAGATTTTGCTCCAAAATAGCGTTCTATGGCAGAATCTAGCACCAAATACATCATATTTCGTGTTTTTAGGGTGCTATTTGCAGATTTACAAACTTTGGAATGAGTCAAAATCACGCTTTTCCGCGCAGATTTTCACAATCAAAAAGTTCATATTCCTATTAAGGACCTCATAATATGTAGGAATCTATTGACAAAAACATCATATTTTGTGTTTTCAGAGCGCTAGCTTCAGTTATATGAAGTTTGAAATAAGTCAAAATTACCACATTCTGAGCAGTTTCAAAGTATCGCAAATCACATAAATCTATCAAATACAACATAATACGCATGAATCCGTCCTCAAATGCACAGAATTTTCCGTTTCCAGCAAGTTATCAGCGTTTTTTCTGAGTCTCGTTGAGAAATTTTTGCCTCTGTAAATCTGCTAAGAAGCAAGATTTTGCTTCAAAAATGCGTTATATGGCAGAATCTAGCACCAAATACATCATTTTTGAGTGCTATTTGCAGTTTGACTAACTTTTGAATAAGTCGAAATCACGCTTTTCTGCGCAAATTTTCACAATCAAAAAGTTCATATTCCTATTCAGGACCTCATAATATGTATGATTCTATTGACAAAAACATCATATTTCGTGTTTTCAGAGCGCTATCTGCAGTTATATGAAGTTTGAAATAAGTCAAAATTACCACATTCTGAGCAGTTTCAAAGTATCGAAAATCACATACATCTATCCAATACAACATGATACGCATGAATCCGTCCTAAAATGCACAAAATTTTGCGCTTCCAGCAAGTTATCGGCGTTTTTTCTGAGTCTCGTTGAGAAACTTTCGACTCTGAAAATCTGCTCAGGAGCAAGATTTTGCTTTAAAAGTGCGTTATATGGCAGAATCCAGCACCAGGTACATCATATCTCGTGTTTTCAAAGTGCTATTTGCAGTTTTACAAACATTGGAATAAGTCGAAATTATGCTTTTCCGCGCAGATTTTCACGATCAAAAAGTTCATATTCCTATTCAGCACCTCATAATATGTATGAATCTATTGACAAAAACATCATATTTCGTGTTTCCAGAGCGCTATCTGCAGTTAAGTGAAGTTTGAAATAAGTCAAAATCACCACATTCTGAGCAGTTTCAAAGTATCGCAAATCACATAAATCTATCCAATACAACATAATACGCATGAATCCGCCCTCAAATGCACAAAATTTTGCGTTTCCAGCAGGTTATCGGCGTTTTTTCTGAGTCTCGTTGAGTAGGTAAGCAAGGCGGGTTCTGGGACAAAGATAAATCTGTAGCATCCACAGCATCTCAATTGACGTCACGCCCTCGACCAATTTAGAAGTAAAATTATTTTTTGGATCATAGATTTCGTTGGAGAGGTGGTTTGCGAAGTGGATGAGTTAACTCTCGTTCATTTTAATTCCAATAGATGGCGCTGTGTGCAGTATCTTCTCCCGCTGCATAGATGGCGCTAGTAGAATTTAAAAATAGGTTTCCTCAATTTTATTGGAATAAGAATAAGATTCTCTTGACTATGATTGGTTTAGTTAAGAATTATTTTATTATAAAAAATGAATGTATGAATATTAACTATGATTAATTTCTATTATATTTTATTTTATGACAGTTTTACAAATTTAACATGAATGTTTTACAATTACAATGACAGAATCCAAATGAATGACACTTTTCACAAGCTTCACCATCCATTTGAAGTCTTGGTACAATAAAACATTGTAAATCACAACACCATTTATTGTTATCGCTATTTCCATATCTAATATGACTTTTCACTCCATCAGTTATATTAATTTCACCCCTATTTTCTTCAGTATTGTAGGTATTATTCAAAAACTTCTCATAAATGGTTTTGAAATCATTTAAATTCAGTGGAAGATTTTCTTCACAAGTTTGTCTTATGAATGGACAATCCTTGGACCATTTGCGATGTTCTTCCAAAGCATCATCCCCTTCTTTCCAATTATGTAATAAAACATGACAAAAAATACATTCTACAACATCTTTGTAATTAGTTGAATAAAATCCAGCTTTTGCTAGATTTTGAGGTAGTATATTTGGATTGTCCCAAGTAGTAAATGATAATAGTCGATTAATTTCACTTTTGAAACTCATGTTGACAATAGCAATATTTGACTGCAAATGAGAGCTATTAGACAATGATTTTATATATATATATATATATATATATATATATATATATATATATATATATATATATATATATATATATATATATATATATATATATATATATATGTATATATGTATATGTATATTTATATATATATATATATATATGTATATATATATGTATATATATATATATCTATATATATATATATATATATAATATTTTATAAATTTTGATAGTGCAATAGTTTCGATAAAAGTACTTTCAATTGTTCAAGTATGCTTATATTTGGACAATCTATGTTTAACAAAGATAAATCAAATTGCCCTGCACGTTCTAATGAGTTGGTAAATTCATTAAATTCGTAGAAATTATCATCTTTTACAAAATACAAACGTCCGTTTGTATATTTAAATACTGTTTGAATTTTATCAGGAATACTCGGAAATTTATCTTTAACATATCCTTCATCTTTTATTCTAAAATTACATTCATCTATTTCTATGTATTTATTTTTATTATAAAAAATATAGGTACGTCCGAAACTGTTACTAATCGCGGCATGTATATCACGTATAGGATGATTGAATAAATTTTCATTTATAGATGTATATATCATCAATGAAGGATATTTAACATTGTAGAATTGATCGTTGATAATCACCATGATATCTCCATTTGGTCGTTAATATAAAACTGATATTCTTTGAAAGTTATCTGGTAGAAATTTGAATAAGTTTGTCGGAAGCAAAGGTTTGTTTATTAGTTCATTATCGTTTAACCTTTTATACCATACCCATTTTTCATAAAAAATATACATTTTTTTATTAATTATAAGAAAATGATTGAAATTTTTCTGGTTACACAAAATTGGGAAATCATCAATTACAGTATTTGTTTGTATTAAATTTGTTTTCGAAGATGTAATTGGGGTCTCTGTTGTAGTAGATTCTTCGATAGTTATTGTTGTTTTTCTTTTGTGAAATTATACAAACTTTGAATGCCTTTAATATCATCTGGATGTAAGTCGTATGAATCATTGTTGAATATATTATTCAAACTCAATGGGTACATTACAGCCATTTCGTTATCAGAATGTTGTAAACCCAATACATGACCTACTTCGTAGACCAAAGTTTGAAATAAACAAGTTTCATCATAATCAGCGGGTGGTGTTGATAAGAAAGACCAATTCTCAGACATGTCTATATGAATTTCTGAATAAAGTCCCAAATTCGGTGGGTCAGCATGTGCAATTACACCACCTTTACCATCAAAAGGACTGTTACAAACTTGAGATGGTCCAAATCGATAATGAAGATTGAAACCAAAAGATATAAATATATGCGCACTATTATAATTATTAGTGTTAATAAAATTTATGTTTGTATATTCAGCCCACAGATCAAAAGCTTTTTGTGTAACATATATTATTCTTTGATCATCTCCGTGATAGAACCAAAGTATTGTGTCATTTGACCATTTTATGTTATGAGTTTTAAAAAAATCTATATCTTTTACTCCACATCTGGGTCTCTTCATAAAATTTATTGTATCATTATTTAGTTCACCATTTTGTTCCAAGTTGTATCTCTCTTGGAACGTTTTTAACGCATCTTTATACAAAGAATCATTCTTTGATATGAATAGCAAAGAAGTAGAGGTTGGAGTAGTATTTATATAACCATATTTTTCTAAATATGTAAGCGAACTCTCATAATCATATGAAGCATTTCCTAATGCTAAAGACAAATATATTAGAAAAATTGGTATCATTTCAACAAATAGTAACGTACTTACACAAGTTATATATAGAAATGCTAAGGAACTAGATTATTTTGTTCTTTTATACTTTTTAATTACATTTTTTTCAAGAAACTGAATGAAAATTTACTCGCCAATTGAAAGTACGTTTATTACAACCAATTATCATTGGTATTATTTCTACCAATAGGGAAAGTATGAGATAAAAGACACTATAAAAAAGAGTGGAGTGAAATACTCACCCAACAGATCAACTAACTCTCAGCTGAAGAATACTAAAAGTTTAGTTCCGAAAGGTAATTTCGTTAAATTATATATTTATGAATCTTTGTTGACTCATTTTTTTATTGATTATTCCAGATATTATGCATCAACACAATAACAATATGTCTGAAACAGGATAAGGTATAGGAGAAAAACAAATTACATTCAAAAAGCCTTCGTTGAAGAAAATGAATGAAGATTGTGTAAAAAATAAGGAGAACATTCCGGCATCAATTATTACTGCACCAATACCGGCCATAACTAATATTAACTTGCAATTACAAGAAAATTATATCATGTCAAATATATCAGATCAAACAAAACAACAAATAAGTGATGGTGTTTATCAATGTGTTTTAGAAACAAGTGCTGAAAAAAAATTGTCAGAATGTGTTAATAGTGTTTCTTGTTCGGAAGTAGATACAAGTTATAATTTAGTGCCATGTTTTCAACAATATAATATTGTTGATGTTAGATTTAAAAATAATAGAAGATTAATATAAGAACATAGATACGTACTAAATAACAATTTGAGTAACTGGGTGAGCATTGGACTTAATCCATTGAATAATTTTGAAATTATGATAAGACTCTTTAACATAAATGATTCAAATACTATTTGTTTTAATTTGAATAACTGGAATGAATTTACACAACTCAAGTTCATCATTTTGAATCATTTGAATTATAAAAGTAATATAGAGTATCATAGTTTCAATAATTACTATTTAATCTTTGATAACATTGACAATATAAACATTTTATTTATAAAGTGGTGTAATAATTATATACGCTTTGATTTAGAATCCGTGACTACATTGTTCAATTTAATTGAATCTATAAATCTGTATGCGAATTTTTTGAACTGTTTAAATTACTCTGAATACTATACAGATCTAATTTGTAAAGGATCTTTATTAGGTGATAAAATGGTTGCAAATATAAACTCGCTGTTAACTTTAGATAATAATATTTATGTTATTGCAGCAAAAGAATTAATTGCAATATATTCTTATATAATAGAAAGAGGTATGAATTTTTAGAAGAAAAAATGGGGGATGAAGGTGTAGGTACACTATAAAACAGAGAACAAGTTATTTATATCATTGTAAAAAATATGTTCATTGTTATTTAATTATTACAATAGATTATTTATGCTTATTTTAACTAGGGAGTGCATTTGTACAAGGGTACTCATAACAAAATTTTGTTAAATATCTATTCGACTCTCCTGTCAAAAATTTAGTACAATAAGAACATTCATATAATTCTTTTGTTTCGAACAAATTGTACCTACATTTATAACATTTTTCTATGTCAAAATATAATAAGCTCTGTAGGTGTAATATTTTATAATCAGTTAAATAAAAATTCTTAACAATATTCATGTTAATTAATTCATGTAAATTATTTTCATGATACAATTCTTGTGAACAATCAAAACAGATATTATATGATCCATTTGTCAAATATTTGAAAACTTTAATACAAAAATAAACTGATTTTAAGTTTACCATAGAATTTGATATTAGAGTTTTGAGGTCTTTTGGAAAAAAAGTTGTGTTTGAAGAACTGGATATTATATCATTCAATCTTTCTTCGTCAGCGTCTATTAGTTCATCATAAAAATCATCCCATTTATCTCATTGTTCGAGAATATTCCGTAATTCATTATGTCTCATATCGAAAGATTCGTTACATTCTAATTCCATTTTTATATTTCTGAAAAAAAATCAAGATAATTTTAGCTTTGCTTGTTTATGAACTATTATACTCTTCAACAACTTTTTGACAGTATTTTAATGCTTCTTTTGGAACAAATTGTTTACAATAATCACATTTTTGAATTTCTTTAGCACGAAATTGAAATTTATTACAGCCGTTACATTTTACACTAGAAAAAATTGTCAAGCTTTGCAAATGTATATTTCTATGACTTGTTAAATAGAGTTGTTTTGTTTCATTGGCTTCAATTATTTGTTGTAAATTATTTGAGATATATATATTTTGTGTACAATTATAGCAGTAATTATATAAGCCATTGGTTGAATATTTCTTAACTGACACACAAAAGTATAAAATTTTTGATTCAAGAATTGAATTTGATATAATTTTTCTGAATTCGTTAGGAAAAAATGTTATATTTGGATAGTTATTGACGCATTGATGTATTAATGATTCTTCATTAATCATTTCTTCATCATAATAGTTTTTCCAGCTGGGCCATGTTTCTATTAAATTCAACAAATCGAAAGAACTATTGTCAAGAGTTTCATAACACTGTAAGTCCATAATAATAGCACTAAAAATAATGAAATTTGTTATTGTGTAGAAATGAAGAACAAAAATTGAAATAAGAAGATGTATTGAATTATTAGGAAGTATGGACGCTGACGCTGTTAACACAAATAAGAATTTAAAAAAAATATAGTATGCCTGTTGAGACATTTTAAATTTTTACAATGTTATAACATAGTTATAAATATGAGTAAATATAAATAATTATTCTCCCAAAATTTTTCCAAAAGGTAACATCCAGAACGTTATCACTCCGATCTAGTTTTAGATAAATATTTTTTTTATTAAATAGATTCTTCACTTTTATTGACAGCTTATTGAACTGCTTAGGTAGAAATGTGATAAAATTTTCTATTCCAAGTAATATTGAAGGATCATAACGAGTATCTACATGAAGCAGCACATTTCTTTATATGGTTGGTTATCTTTCAAGTTTTTAATGTTAATGTTGGTTATAAATTTACTTTGACCAATTTTATTCTATTTTTTATCCATATTTTATGATACAATAGAACAAAAACTATTTGAATGATGACGCTGTTAAACCAAATAAGAAAATTTCAAAAATATAATTAAAATTATGTAGAAGAATGTACACTTTTTCTTTCAATAGTTCGATGGAATAATTTTCATTTTCTACAATTCCATAAAATAGTTATAAATATGAGTAAATATCAATGATACATATTATTATTTTTTTTCAATGAGTAAATACAAATGATTATTTTTTTAAATTGTGTAAATATGAGTAATTATTTCTCTAAAATAATTTTTCAAGGATTTTCTTCAAAAATTATGTTCAGAGCGTTGTCACTCCAATCTATTTTTAAGTACAAATCTTCTTCATTGAATAGAGTCTTCACTTCTTCTTTAGACAGGTCATTGAACCGCTTTGGTAAGAATATGATAAAATTCTCGATTTCTAATAATATTGAAGGCCCATATCGAGTATCGACATAACGGCCCGCGTTTACTTTATAAAATTTGTTATCTTCCAAATCTTTAATGTTTACATTAGTTTTGAATTTCCTTCCGCCAATTTCATTCAATTTGTCCATATTCTATAATACAATAAAGCAATAAATATTTAAAACATTATTATAAATAAAAAGTATACTTACATTTTTATATTTTGCTTAGGTTCACGTTTTAGAATTGATTTTTATGTAGTATTAGCTAATTACTATTTTATTCTACAGAACGAATGAATGCACATTCCAAGAGAATCACCTTATATACCTAAGTAAAAATTGTTTTTAAGAATACAAGATACCACAAGAAGATATGATAGATTCAATTTTTTACCTCAAAATCCTGTTTTTGTATTTTGTATTTTGTTTTTCGAAAAACATATTTTTCACAAAAATTTTTGATTAGAAAAAATAATCTAGGTTACAGAATGGAAAAATTATCATTTTGACGATAGCAAAGAGAAGGAAAATATTTTTCTACATATTTCTGTTTACTTAAAAATATGTTTTTTCAAAAAGCAGATTTAGTTTCAAAATGTTGTACTTGCTATGAGGTGAAGGTGTTGTGTTTTGTTTGCTCAGATCATAATTTGATAGTAGTGAGTTATAATAATAAACCGTGAATATAAAATGTTTACTTGGGAAGCTATAAGATCCTCGTTTGTTGAAAGAGTATTTTCTGGTCGTTTATTAAATGATGAAAACATAATAGATCCAATTAGATTTCTTAATCAATGTTCTCTAGAACTTGTTCAAGAAATCGGGGAATTCATGTTTAATTTTTAATCACCTGTTAAACTTGTTACAAAATTTCGTCTGACGTCTTTTTTTTGTACAATTGTTTTCCCATTGCATACACATGTCGCCATCTATGTAGCAGATTCGCACTAATTTGTAAAATAGTACGTTCGTCCGACACTTGATTGAAGCGCTCTCTTGGGGAGTCGACGCGTCTGGTTCTTCCTCGCTCTCTTGCTTCCGAGCTGTTGTTGCAGACGTTTGTTTTTGAGTAGTCTTGTGATTTTTCTTGTTGTTCTAAATTTGGTGATTATTTTATTTAATTAAAATCAGTGTTATGATTTTGTAAGTATTTCGTTTATTATTTTGTTCACGTATTCCAAATTTAGTATTATTTTTCTAGTGATTTCGTTTGAGGCGACCCGCGTGGTTAACCTTTTGTTTTCCAAATTTATTTCTTTCATCCTTTATTATTTGTTAGTTTTTTGTGTTCAGCACCTTTTTACTACCTTGAAACTTTTATACCAAATTGATATTTTTGTTCTAAATTTATTTTTTTTCTAAATTTTATAATAGCGTAGGCAATAGCCGTTCCGGTCGTAGGAGCTGGTCTTTTCCTCTTTAGGAGGTTATTATTGTTTGTTGTCCTTCCTCGGGAAGATTCGTTTAACTATTTCTGATGTTTTGTATTCAGATTAGTTTTGATAATTATTACTATTGATAGTGTTTCGTACACATGTCTAGTTGCTACCTGCCCTAGTTTACCATAATTTTCCGTCTACAAGAGTAGACCTTCCTTTTTTGTAATTTACCGGTTTTTTCTTGTATTTCTGTTTTAAATTTTTTTTTACTACCAAACGCGATCAGGCGGATATCGATTCGATGATACGCGATTTTTTTTATATATACACTCGAAGTAATAAAACCTACGAGATTTGTGGCTATCTTCGTTCCTCCCTTTACCTTTCCTCACCTAAGTATGTGTGCTGTATGAATGATTAGTGAAAGTGGTTGATAATACATAATTTAACTATATTTGGATCCAACGCGTTGCGGATTTGTCATTCAACAACTCGTAGTTTAGTTTCTTACGTTGTTTTAGTAGTTTTTTGTTTCCAAAGCTTAAAATATTTTGTTGTGGGCTTTAGTTCCCGTTTTTAAGCTGGAAAATCCTACGAGTTTGTGAAGATTGATCCAATTTTTTTAGTAACGAACCACGTTCGTAAATTTATCGACTCGTCGCTAATAAATCCTTCTTCTTGTCCTGCTAGACTTTGTATTCTCTGTGTTTTTCTTCTCTTTAATGCTCAGCGTAGTTTTTTTTTACTTTGTTATATTTTCAGTGCACTATTTAAAAATCAGACAAATAAATAACTTACTGATTATTTTATTTAACTTTTACTAAATTTACAGTTTATTCGTTTTTTTAATTGAATCTAAATTTATTCATTCAAGTTTAACGCTTCACGTTTGAAGAGAGCTCTCGAATTTTTTTATAGGAACCTCCTGTTTCAGTTGAATTGGATACTGGTTGGGTTGTTTGTTTTCAGTGTAAACTGCTAGGAATCTTAGGGACCAGTGGCCACTTGAGACTAGTTTTTGACCAACTTCAAATTAAGAAAAACATCAACACGTCTACGAATTTAAGAAGAACATTAATATCTCCCGAAGTTGACGACCAAGCGCACGGCCAACCTTAACACCTTCAAGGACCGTTGGGTATTTATCAAAGCCCTATAAGACGCAAGATCAACTTTACTTAATTCAGGGAACGTTCTTGTTTGACGTTGTTTTTGTGGCTATCAATTCGACATCTATCTTCTCTGCCGATACTAGTCTTGAGTTCCGCCTGAAGAGGATATTTAGCTAGTTTTTGTAACGTAATTTTGAACGTCTGTGACGTGCTCTCCAGTTCCCTTTTGGCTGTTGCAGTGAGATTTTTTTGTATAATAGCTTCAATCATTTTCGTAAGTTACTAATTTTTTGAATTATAATTTTTGGAATTCTTTGCTTTAATTTAATAATAATTTTATTTATAATTGATTTCGACGTCTATGCTTTATTTCTTTTTTTTGCTGTCGCTATTGTCTCCCAGAATAGTACCTTTTTCTCCTTTGATCATTTCCTGGGAGTGGCGCCCATTTCCTATTTTTCAGGTAAAATATTTCTGGTGCCCTTGTTAATAGCTAGCCTGGGTCTTCACTTTCAAGGTAGGATATTACATTACTTAAATTTAGTGTCAATCAGCAGTACATTAAGTTTTTGCCACCAAATAGTGAAGAAACATTACCTTTTTTAATTTCCTACTGCCACCTTGGAAATAGGAAAAGGTACAAACTAAACTGTGAGCTAGTATGTGAATATGTTATGAAAATAGGGAATAGTGAAATATTCACTAATATATATCATCAATCTAAAATGATGCCAATAACAATAAGTGATGATTTTATTGATTGGTTTACCAATCATGTACAGTCACCAATTTTAGAACATATGTCTGAGTTTCAAGAACGAGAGAGTGGTAAAGCTCTTAATCGAGTCTCATATTTACAAGTAAGAACTTTTTTACTAAATTAAAATTGAAATTTAATTGTTTCTCATTTTTTTCAGGTCAATATTGGTGAATATGACGTTTTGAATACAGGTGGCTCTTCTTATATCGAGCTACCAGAATGTATAAATAATAAAAAAGCTGTTATCAATGTTAAAAATCTAAACGACGAAAAATGTTTTATTTGGGCTATTTTGGCTGCTTCATATAATATAGACACACACCCTGAGAGAGTTTCTGATTATCCTATAAATCATAGTGGAATATTCAATTTGACAGGAGTAATGTTTCCCACACCTCTTTCAGTCATTTAAAAATTTGAAAATCAAAATGATATATCAAATAATGTATATGGCTTAGAATTTGATTATAAATTGAAAACGTATATGATTGTTGGTCCTCTTCATTATACAAAATGTAAAAAAAATAATCATATTAATTTATTATATTTTGAAAATGATTTCAAATCCCACTATGCATGGATTAAATCTCTTTCTCGTTTAATGGCTCTGCAGTTATCTAAAAATAAAAAATCATAAATATATTTGTGATCGTTGCTTACAATATTTTGAAACATTTGCTTCATTTCAACGTCATATTGAAGACTGTTGTCTAATGGATGCTGCAAAAATTGAAATGCCTTCCGAAGGTGACAAATGGATAAAGTTCAAGAATTTTATGCACAAACAGGCACATCCATTTGTCATATACAGCGATATAGAATGTTTAACTATTCCAGTACATTCTTGCCAACCAAATTCAACTCAACCATTCACAAATATTTATCAACATCATATTCCATGTGCTATAGGGTATCAAGTTGTATGCTCATACGATAAATCATTATCATCTTATGATTCATGCCGTGGACCTGAAGCGGTTGTATGGTTTATAAATAAATTGGAAAAATTGGCAAACATGGTACAAACTTTTTATAAAAATATAGCACCATTAAAAATGACTTCTGAGGATTGGGATAATTCCAATAGTACTAATATTTGTCACATATGTAATGAAGCAATAATCAATGACGGAAATAAGGAAGAAGAAAAAGTTAGAGACCACTGTCACTTATCTGGTGAGAGAAATTCACTCATATAATAGTAATTTATGACATTTACACTCTACAAATTACCATTATTGAAATAACATGATTTTTAGGTCGTTATCGGGGGCCTGCACATAATAGTTGTAATTTAAATTACAAAAAACCCTCATTTATCCCTATTTATTTCCATAATTTTAGATGTTACGACAGCCATCTGATTGTAAGAGAGCTTGGAGCAGCAAAGGAAGCAATAAATCTTATTCCATCAACAGAAGAAAAATATATATCCCTCTCAAAAAAAGTTGATGGAATGACGTTTAGATTTCTTGATTCATATAGGTATCCAATTAAATAATTTTAATAGTATAGTATAGTAGTATAATTAAAAAAAAAATATCAATTCTACAGATTTATGCAAAGTTCATTAGAAAAACTTGCTGACAATTTAGATCCTTCAGACTTAGTTTTCATCAATGAACATTATACAAATGAAATGAAAAGAGATTTACTCACTAGAAAAGGGATTTTACCGTATGATTATGTCAATAACTGGGAATGTTTGGGAATGAAACATTTACCATCAAAGTCTGAGTTCTACTCTAAACTGAATAATGTGCATATTAGCGATAAAAACTATGATCATGCGCAATTAGTATGGAATACATTTGATTGTAAAACGCTGGGGGATTATTTGGAACTTTATCTACAAACAGATGTACTTCTCTTGACAGATGTTTTCGAAAACTTCAGAAATTTATATCTAAAATTTTATGGCTTGGATCCAGCATTTTATCATACAACACCTGGTATGTTATATTGAAAATTAAGAGTTATATTCAACGTTAAAAGTTGTTCAATATTATTGTTTTATTTTAGGGATAGCTTGGGATTCTATGTTGAAGATTACTGAAATACGATTGGAACTTTTGACAGATATAGATATGTTACTTTTTTTTGAACGTGGCATTCGTGGTATAACTAGTTTATTAGTGAATGATTCAACAAAGGATTGAAAAATTATATTTTTTCAGGTGGTATAAGCCAATGTTGCAATCGGTATGCTCGTGCTAATAATCGATACATGAATAGTTATAATAAAGAAGAAGACGAGAAGTTTTTGATGTATTTTGACGCTTGCAACTTGTATGGTTATGCAATAACGCAAAATCTCCCATATGGAGGATTTTCATGGTTAACTGATTGTGAAATATAAGAACTGAACATCATGTTAATATCCAATCAAAACTCTGAAGGGTATATACTAGAGGTTGATTTGAATATTCCAGAAGAGCTGCATGATAAATTTAGAGATTTTTGTTTGTGCTCTGAACACCGTACGCCTCCAAACTCAAAACACAAAAAACTTATGACCACATTATATAATAAAGAAAAATATGTAATTTATTATACCAATTTGAAACAAGCGTTAAATTTAGGAGTTAAATTAGAAAAGATACATCGCGTTATCAAGTTCAATCAATCACCTTGGTTGAAGGAGTATATTGATATCAATACAAATTTTCGAAAAAATGCTGTCAGCGAATTCACAAAAAACTACTATAAACTGAAAAATAATGCAATAGTTGGTAAGTCAATAGAAAATATTCGAAACAGACGTGATATTAAATTAGTTTCATCTTGGAATGGTCGTTATGGTGCTCGTAGATTACTTGCTAAACCAAATTGTAAAAAAGTTATATTATTTGATGGAAATTTTGTTTCAATAGAATTGTCAAAAACTAGAATTGTTTTCAATGAACCAGTGTATATTGGAATAGTCATTCTTGAATTATCGAAACATTTGATGTATGAGTTTCATTATAATTATATACTGAAAATATATAAAAGTCCTAAGCTTCTTTATATGGATACTGACAGTTACTTGTACGAATTCACCAATGAAGATCCATATGTAAAAATAAAACAAGATATACATAGATTTGACACTTCAAATTATAATTTGGGTAATAAATATAATATTCCATTGATGAATAAGAAGGTAGTTGGATTATTCAAAGATGAGAACGGAGGACAAATAATGACTGAATTTGTTGGATTACGTTCAAAAATGTATAGTTTCACTCTAGAAAATGAAGAAATAGCACAGTCTAGAGCAAAAGAAATTCTAACCAATATAACAAGAACTTTATCGATTGACGACTATAAAAATACTCTGTTCAATAAATCAGAACTTTACAAAACACAACGAAATATGATTTCCAGAGCACATAATATTTTTTCCATCGAACAAAACAAACTTACGTTGAGTTCAAATGATGATAAATGGTATATTCGAGAAAACACAACTGACACGCTGTCATGGGGTCATTATAAAATTGCCACGTTTGAACAATATTAATCAAACCTCAAACTTTTTGAAGTAACATCTTCTTTGCAATCCTTAAATGCTAAATTAGTGATAAAATTTGTTTGAATAACACACAACGCTCAAAAAGAATAATGAGCGCTAGCTGAGTCAAGAAAATTAATACAGCATACACAATTCAAAAAATTTATTTCTTCATATATATATATATATAAAATATGTATGAAATTAAAATCTAAGCAAACAAAATACAACACATTCATCTCATAGCAAGTACAACCATTTCAACTAAATCTACTAGTCTTAATTTATTGTATAATGTGATTAAATCTATTGTAAATAAATAATTATAAAATGAATAAGTGTTTTTAAATTTCTATTGCTTTTATTCTTCATGATACTACTTTTACATTTCCTGATAACGGATCATATTCAGTAATTCGGTCATGCAATATTAAACAATACGCTGATGTATTATCCGGAAAATTTTCATTCGCTTCTATCTCAAGCCTTATATCAACAGAAGAAGATTTTATTGTTTCATTTCGATTCGTACAATCTGAAATAACCAATGGAGCTTTTTGTTAAAATTCATTTTTGGTCAATGAAGGTTCACTTTCTTGCTTATAATAGAACTTCTGAAAATTGATATACATTTCGTATAGTAATGCAAAACGATTATTTCCGAAATGTAAATTCAAACTATTGTATGGGTAACAAACAGAATTCAAATATAACTTAATATTAGTTAGATTACAGTGATCAATTCACTAGCACTTTTACTTATTATATTCTTCCTATTTGTTTGAAAACCAATTATGGCAGCTTGTGGCTTTTCAAGCTGAGGTGATGTTTTTACAATCCACGTTACTTTATTTGTTGTCGGTAATGTAGGATATTCGTGAATATCCCAACTACGATATGTTATTTGTATTATTTTATTAGAATCAACTATTTTCAACAATTTTAGTCGTTCTCCATCATTTACGTAAACATGCGGTACATGCCACTGTAGTTTAGAAATGGTTATTTTCAAATTCTCGGTGCTAGAATAACAGTTTTCATCATTCCTTGCTCGTATCAAGAATAATTCTTGTTAATTATTTATAAGAATTTTTTTATAATCTTCACAAAATCCCAAGAGTAACTTTAACGGAATACAAATATTGAAGTCGTCATTACTGTTGAAAGTCCTATGTGAACCCCAACCAGCATTTTCATAACTAGCAGCTTTTGTGGGAGATGGAGATGATAATGCTTTCATTGTACTTCTAATACCAACGAATTTATTTTTATCGATATCAACACCATTTAGAGAGTATCGAATTTCATCAAATAAGAACGCAATTCCATTATTGGATATAGAGGTTGCTTCTATTGGCGGCTTTTCATCATTTAATTTTGTTATTTTACCTTCAATATAAATGTTACTTTCACTAGGTAACGTGTAAATATCTTGTTGCTGAATTGGTATAACAATTTGATCACTTTTATCAAAAGTTGAAGAAAGGTACGGTAAATGTGGATGAATCTCTACTCGTGATATTGCACTATCAAATATAATGTCGGATCGAATATTCAAAATATCAATCATTATTTATTTTTTATTTTTAATCACAAAGATTTTAGAAATGCAATATTTTTAGGTGTTAACTTGTTTTTAGTTTGAGAATGAATAACCGTTTTCGACAATAATTGCGTTTTTTCATAGTCTATTCCCATTTCCATGAAATAGGTTGTAAATATATTAGAATGTTAATTTTTTCGTTTCTAAAATTTATAAGTCTTCCTGCTTGGTCAGTAATTTTGACTGTTATGTTGTTTATTTCTTCTGTGTTAATTGGTAAATATGTTTCTTCTTTCATTGATTCTATAATTTTGTATCCAGGTGGGACGTCAGGATAAAACTGATGGATTATGTGAGATGGTTTATCGTTTATATATGAACCAATTGCAATATTACACTCAATGCGTATCACATTTACTTTGAATATTTCAACTTGTTTATCAGACTCGTGCTCGATGTTTGGTTCAAGTATACGTTTATCAAATCCTATCAATGTTCCTATACAATTATTTTGAGTGAAATCTATTTCACACGATGAGAATATCTTACATTTTAAAGTATTATTATTAGCCTCTAGTTTAAGATAATTTATTCTTCTCTCCATAATTATTTCATTGTTATGATTCGAGTTAATTAAATTGGAATTATTTATTTGATTCTGTAAATAACTTCCAATGTCTTCAATTTCATGAGAACCTTCTGAAATTTCAACTATTTTATTGTCAAAATAGAATTTATTATTTGTTTTATCTATATTTGGTATTGTATTATACGTATCTTGACTATCAAATCTTATATAATATTTTCCTTTTATGGGGGGGAAAAAATCTACACTTATTTCTGAGGTATTACCATCTATCGCAATAATTTGAGGAAACGTATCACCGGAAATTCCAAACTGAAATGATGGAAAATAAAAATTATATAGTATTTATCAGAAAATTTGAACATAAATGTCCACAATTAAATGTATCAAAATTTTGATTAGCTTCATGATTATATCTTATCGTCACATTTTTTCCCAAATAATTTACTAATTCTTTTGGTGGTTGCAAATTACCAAAACTATCATAGTATTGAACTATATATTATTTTTTTTCTATAAGCCACCCAGTGCGATCCAGAGTTATTCTCATCATCTAAATTTAAAATAGCACATTCATTTGCATATGGTTTTTTTGGTAATGAATTCCTCATAAATATTCCCCGAAAATATGGAATATTTTCACAATATTTTGATAAATCAAAATTGTTTAGTGCTCGCCTTGGTAAATTATTCAGAAAAATTATTTTCGACGTATTTTTTTTTCGCATGCCCGAACCTCTTTTATAGGGTTTTGAATATAAACCCTTCCCTAACGCTTTCTTAGTACCATATGCAGTAGCACCACTTATAGCACCTGTTAATATTGCTTTACCAATTAATGGTAGTAAAGGTATCAAAGCTGGAAGAATACCTCCAATTTTTCTCGGTGTTTTAATAACACGTCTCTTCTGTTTCCTTCTTCTATAAGCCATGCCAAGTTTTCTCTTCACTTTCATAGCATTCGTAATCGTCCAAGCTGCTGCTCTTTCCTTAAAAAATGAGTTCTTAGATTTTACTTGTTGCCACGCCTTTTCTTGCAATACTTTATCTGCTTTATGTCTACTACTCAATTCTTTACTTTTTGAATACGCAATATCATGTTCCTTACATGCATTATCCAATAAATTAATTCCGGAATCTTTACGATCTAATCGTTCTTTTAACCTTGTACCTGGACCACAAAAATTATACCCTGGTAAGTGGATTTCAAAAGGTAAATTATCAATAGTGTTATTAACAAAGCCTTCACCATATATAATCATTGGAAAAGTATAAATAAGACTGAAAGTTATATTACTATTACACTGTTTTTATAGTTTTCAACAAGAAAAAAAAATGAAAAAAATTGAGTTTATAAAACAAAAACAAGGTATAAAAGTAAAAAATTTTGATATGAACTATAAAATTAAGTGTAAAAAAAAAACATAGCAATTTACTTCCTTCAAATATACGAGGAATAATAAGCGGACCTTCAAATTGCGGTAAAACAAATGTAATGTTGAGTTTATTGACTCATCCTAATGGATTAAAATATGAGAATGTCTACATATATTCGAAAACTTTGAATCAGCCAAAGTATGAATTTTTTAAAAATTGTTTAAAACGTATAAAAGGTATTGGATATTATTCTTATAGCACAAGTGAAAATATTGTTGTACCAGAAAAAGCAAAATCAAATTCTATATTTATTTTCGATGATGTAATTACCGACCGTCAGGACTGTATGCGCAATTATTTTTGTCGTGGACGACATAACAACGTAGATTCATTTTATTTATCTCAATCATACGCTCACATACCAAAACATTTATCAAGAGATAATACAAATTTTCTAATACTTTTTAAAAAAGATGATTTGAATTTAAGACATATTTTTAATGATCATATTGGAGATGATATGACATATGAATTTTTTAAAAAATTCTGTGAAGAATGTTGGAGAAAAAAATATGGATTTGTAGTTATAGATAAAGAATGTGAAACTGGCCGTTATCGAAATGGGTTCAGTAAATTTTTGAAATGTTCAACGTAATGAATTCTCCACAAAATAATGAAGTTATTCTTTATATGAAGGAAACTTTATATTAATACTCGCTATTAGTTTGTTGTCAGTGTTACAATAGTCATTACAACATGATGATAGAAGATTATGATAAAAAAATTGATAAAAAAAATTGAAAGAAATTATTGATGTTAGTAATGTAATAAGAAAGAAATATAGAAGTTTGAAAAATACAAAATCGGAGATGAACTCTTTTTCAAATGAAACTTATAAACCTATTACTGAACCACTTCAAGAAATTGTTAGAAACACGAAAGAAACGTCTGGAAACGCAAAAGAAACGTCCAATGAAAGTGTTGTTGACAACAATCAATTGAAATTAAAGAGAAAAAATTTTAAAGAAAGCAATTCCAAATTTGAGAAACCATTAAAGATGAGAAAGTTATCATTAAGTGATTAATCGTCGAGTGACGGTGAAAAAGATGAAATTAGCGACTACAAAAATGTTAACAGGAAAGAAAAAAGCATACAACATCCACCTTTCTTAAACAGTTATTGAAAAAAGTGAGGAAATATCACCTAAGTCATCAATAAAAGATTTTTTAAAAACTCCGGAGGGTACTGAAGAGTACAAATATTCACAAGATCAACATGAAGACATGATAGCAGATTACTTAATATATTTTGCAACAGCTAGTGATAGTGAGAAAGACGCGATCTATGGAATAAGAAAAGAAAATGATGCATTAAAAATTGGAAATGCTGATATTATAGTTGAACATGATACACTCTACATTGACGGAGAGCCATATGAAGGTACAAGAGGTCTTTATGAATTGTTATTCAAAAAACGTCCAGAGCGAACTTTAGTTACAGAAAATGATAAAAATACTTATATGAATATATTATTACAAACAAATAGTCATCGTGTTGGTCATGAATCTTCAGGTAGAATCAAAGGATCAAGTAACTGGAAGTATGTGAATATTATTCAACCACGCATAACAACAATGAAACAGAGACATCCATTTGTTTATACACCAAAGAAATAAACTGGATTTGGTTTAATTCCTAGCACAAAAAAATACACAAATTTTAAAAGAGATTATATTTATTGGAACGATTCGAATGAACTAGTTGAAAGGTTACATTTGATTTTAGCATCTAAAGACGCAGGTAATAATATTCATGATAATGAAATTTTATCAATTTTGGAAGAGTTAAGGGAAGCAAATATAATTGAGTAAACTGAAAAAAAAATATCAGTCTGAAAATGGTGCTTGACAAATTCGTAAGACATTTAAGGAACAAACATAAGTTTGACAAATTATTATTAAAATTGAATTATAATAATGAATATGATGTAAATAAATTAAGAATAATAAATGCTGCAGATCCGTTACAATTAAATGATGTTACTACAAAAAAGTATGTTGATAATTTGACCAATAAAACTGAAAAATATGTACGTTCTAATTTGATACAGTCAATCCAAGTGAATGATGAAGAGGTTTATGATGCTCGAACAAAAAGAATTACTCAAGTTGGTGTTCCTATTCATGAAAGTGATGTATCGAATAAAAAATATGTTGACAGTTTATTGAGTACAATAAACACAAATATGAATGCCCAGATGAATCAAGTAATGAACTTAATCAACTCTAAAATAGATTCTTCAAAGGAAATAACTGATAGGATTGATAAAAAAATAGTTCAAATAAACATTTTGGAATCAAGAATTAATACTACCACAATTTCTATGAGTGCTTTAAATAATGAGCTTCAAACTATGGAAAAAGAGTCTAGTAAACAAATTAATACTATTGTTGGAGAGTGTTCTAAGACTGTGCAAAATGAAATACGAAATAAAATGAATTACAATATCGACTTAGGGGAAAAATTACAGTCACAAATGAAGAAGGTTATCGAGTCATACGCGAAGGAGCATTTTGACAAACGGCTCTCTACATTTACAGTTAATGAGAATAAAGATAGAACTTCATATATTCCAAAAGACGTATAAGTAAAAAAATGGATAAGAAATTACATAAACAAGCAGGACGAAATTATCAGAGAAAGATAGTTTCAATTAAAGGAATTGATGATCGAAATATGAGTGAAGAAAAAATAGTTAAAGAGTTACATAAACAAGCAAGACGAAATTATCAGAGGAGAAAAGTAATAACTAAAGGAATCGATGATTTATGGCAATGTTATTTAGTTGTTAAGCTTCAACATTCTCGTGAAAATAAGGGTAATGAATATTTATTAACTGTTATAGATGTATTTTCCAAATTTGCTTGGGCACAGCCTTTAAAATCTAAAACTGGAATTGATGTTACAGACGCATTCAATAAGATATTAAAGCAAGGTCGCTCGCCAAAAAATTTACATTCTGATGAGGGGCGTGAATTTTTTAACAGTAATTTCCAAACTTTAATCAAAATATATAAAACTAATCATTATTCTACATACTCAAACTTGAAAGCTAGTGTAGTAGAACGTTTCAACAGAACTTTAAAGAATTTAATGTGGTATCAATTTGGAATTCCAGGTTCATATGATTGGATTGACATATAGCAGAAATTAGTGACACAGTATGATATTTCTAAGCATAGAACGATAGGTATGTGCCCTAAAGATGTTAATGAACTTTATGAAAAACGTTTACTTCGAACAAAGTTTAACAATTTAAAAATTGCTGGAAAAGTTAAATTAAATGTTGGTGATTACGTAAGAGTTTCGAAACATAAAGAACTATTCGAGGAAGGTTATACACCAAACTGGTTTACAGAAATTTTTAAAATCGTGAAAGAACAAATAACCAATCCAATTACATACAAACTGGAAGATATTCATGGGCAAACTATTGGAGGTGGATTTTATGAACAAGAGTTACAAAAAACTCTCTTTCCTCATGTTTATTTGGTTGAAAAAATGATCAAAACCAAAGGCATGAAAGTATTTGTGAAATGTTTTGTATTTGCCTTTGATTCAACCCCAAACTCATGGATAAGCAAGCAAGATGTAATATAGGACTAAAAATATATAAAAACAAAAAAATATGGAGAAAATGACTAGTGTATCTCTAATAGTAGCAGAATAAATTCATAATAAGATGGATTCAATTATTGATATTCAAGGTTTCAATATTTCCGAACAAAAATTTGTAGAAAAAGAAGTTGCAATCAAATCAACCGACGGTAAGGAATTCAAACACTTCATATTTGAGGCACCGTTCTGCTGGTGTAAATTGGAGGAAAAATATCAAAAGCAGGCTACATGGTTGAGCCATAACCATCATATGTTGATCTGGAATGATGGATTCATTTCTTCCAAGTTTAGAGAAAGAATTATGCTCGACATGCTAAAATTAGCAGAAAGAGTATATGTAGCTGGAAAGCTTAAATATGAATTGGTAAATAATTTACTACAGAATTATGAACATATATCTGTTTACGACGTATGTGAGGATAATTTCTCTTTGAAGAATTTTTCTAACAATGAATCTTGTTCTCTGCATAGAAAATATGGTGTATGCGCTATAAGCAATGTGTATAAAATTGAAGAGTATTTGAATAATAAGAGTTATAATTTTTAAAAAAACATTATATTAATGATTCACTATTTATTATTTAACATAAATGTATCTATTTTTTACAAATAAACTTTCAAGCTTGGAACAAGTGATAATCTTCTACATGAATACTATCCTAAAAAAGCTACTCTTAATACTCCTAGCGCCATCTGTACGGTAAGAAAAAAACTTGTAATTCATAAATAGTACACAGCGCCAACCTATTGAAATGGAAGTAAATGAAAGCTAACCTATCCAGCTCCAAACCTTCACCCCCATATCTCCTCCACCCTCCTCTCATTACTATAGTGACATGATTCAGAAGAGTTTTTTCACTGCGTAATGTCGTTAAAAATGTTGAAATTCTAGTAGTACAAATAGAATAAAATAAAAAATATACACTCACATCTCATCCTCGAAACAATATCCAGATGAATTTATAGAGAAACTTTGTCACAATTATTTTATCAAAATATTCTTCACACAATAAACGCTTTTTTGTTGACAGTATTCACGAGCGACTCACAAACTCAATTAAAGTAGCAATTATAATGTGCAATAAATTTTGTATCAAACATTAATGCTCAACCAACTCTTTATATTTTATTTTACTGCTTGCAAAAGTTGAACTAGGAAAAAAAAGTATGAGAATAGGGCTGTGATAATAATAAATTCAAATTGTCAGCAGCCCTATTCTTCAATTATTCTTTTCACCAACAAATCTCATGAACTCGCACAACAGAAATCATCCACAGTTTTATTCATCTTCGAAAGTGATAAAAAAATAAAGTATTCAACACTGAATATAATTTTTATAACAAACCATATTTGGTATTGAACAACATTACATTTTGATCAATGACAAATTCTTGAAGAACTGACTTGAACAAATTTAAACATGAAACTGATTATAAAGCTATAATAATTGAAAGATGAGGTGATATTCTATAACGGATTTCCCGTGAGAAACCACAATAACGAATCTTTTTTTTAATGAGATAAGCTCATAATAATATATATAAAATTATAAACGCATTTATAGCAGAAATTGTGTTGATTGCAATGCAACAAGAATTTCCATGCGGTGAAACAAAAACTTGTAAATAAAATACTGCACGCAGCGCAATATATTAAAATTTAAATGATCAAAATTCAACACATCTACTCCGCAAACCACCTCTTCAACGACATCTACAGTTCAAAAACAGCGCTATCTATCGAAATTAAAATGAACGAGAGTTAACTCATCCATTTCGCAAACCACCTCTCCAACGACATCTATGACGAAAAAAATAATCTTTTTCTAAATTGGTCCAGGGCGTGACGTCAATTGAGATGCTGAGGATGCTACAGATTTATCTTTGTCCTAGAACCCGCCTTGCTCACCTACTTCGTTGAGAAATTTTGACTCTGTAAATCTGCTAAGAAGCAAGATTTTGCTTCAAAAGTGCGTTATATGACAGAATCTAGCACCAAATACATCATATTTCGTGTTTTTAGAGTGCTATTTTCAGTTTCACAAACTTTTGAATAAGTCGAAATCACGCTTTTCCGCGCCAATTTTCACAATCAAAGAGTTCATATTCCCATTAAGGACCTTATAATATGTATGAATCTATTGACAAAAACATCATATTTCGTGTTTTCAGAGTGCTATCTGCAGTTATATGAAGTTTGAAATAAGTCAGAATTACCACATTCTTAGCAGTTTCAAAGTAACGCAATTCACATAAATCTATCCAATACAACATAATACGCATGAATCCGTCCTCAAATGCACAAAATTTTGCGTTTCCAGCAAGTTATCGGCGCTTTTTCTGAGTCTCGTTGAGAAATTTTTGACTCTGTAAATCCGTTCAGAAGTAGGATTTTGCTTCAAAAGTTTGTTATTTGGCAGAATCTAGCACCAAATACATCATATTTCGTGTTTTAACAGTGCTATTTGCAGTTTTACAAACTTTGGAATAAGTCGAAATCACGCTTTTCCGCGCAGATTTTCACAATCAAAAAGTTCATATTTCTATCCAGGATCTCATAATATGTATGAATCATATGACAAAAACATCATATTTTGTGTTTTCAGAGCGCTATCTGCAGTTATATGAAGTTTGAAATAAGTCAAAATTACCACATTCTGAGCAGTTTCATAGTATCGCATATCACATAAATCTATCCAATACAACATGATACGCATGAATCCGTCCTCAAATGCACAAAATTTTGCGATTCCAGCATGTTATCGGCGTTTTTTCTGAGTCTCGTTGAGAAATTTTTGACTCTGTAAATCTGCTCAGAAGCAAGATTTTGCTTCAAAAGTGCGTCATATAGCAGAATCTAGCACCAAATACATCATATTTCGTGTTTTTAGAGTGCTATTTGCAGCTCCACAAACTTTGGAATAAGCCGAAATCACGCTTTTCCGCGCAGATTTTCACAATCAAAAAGTTCATATTCCTATTCAGGTCCTCATAATATGTATGTATGAATCTATTGACAAAAACATCATATTTCGTGTTTTCAGAGCGCTATCTGCAGTTATATGAAGTTTGAAATAAGTCTAAATTACCACATTCTGAGCAGTTTCAAAGTATTGCAAATCACATAAATCTATCCAATACAACATAATACGCATAAATCCGTCCTCAAATGCACAAAATTTTGCGTTTCCGGCAAGTTATCGGCGTTTCTTCTGAGTCTCGTTGAGAAATTTTTGACTCTGTTAAACTGCTCAGAAGCAAGATTTTGCTTCAAAAGTGCGTTATCTGGCAGAATCTAGCACCAAATACATCATATATCGTGTTTTTAGAGTGCTATTTGCAGTTTTACAAACTTTGGAATAAGTCGAAATCACGATTTTCCGCGCAGATTTTCACAATCAAAAAGTTCATATTCCTATTCAGGAGCTCATAATATGTTTGAATCTATTGACAAAAACATCATATTTTGTGTTTTCAGAGCGCTATCTGCAGTTATATGAAGTTTATATAAGTCAAAATTACCACATTCTGAGCAGTTTCAAAGTATCGCAAATCACATAAATCTATCCAATACAACATAATACGCATAGATCCGTCCTCAAATGCACAAAATTTTGCGTTTCCGGGAAGTTATCGGCGTTACTTCTGAGTCTCGTTGAGAAATTTTTGATTCTGTAGATCTGCTCAGAAGCAAGATTTTGCTTCAAAAGTGCGTTATATAGCAGAATCTAGCACCAAATACATCATATTTCGTGTTTTTAGAGTGCTATTTGCAGCTTCACAAACTTTGGAATAAGCCGAAATCA
This sequence comes from Dromius quadrimaculatus, assembly GCA_963989225.1. NCBI lineage: Eukaryota > Metazoa > Arthropoda > Insecta > Coleoptera > Carabidae > Dromius > Dromius quadrimaculatus. The sequence goes on along the minus strand of CAXDIG010000314.1, from coordinate 100,818 downwards.
CGCTTTTCCGCGCAGATTTTCACGATCAAAAAGTTCATATTCCTATTCAGGTCCTCATAATATGTATGTATGAATCTATTGACAAAAACATCATATTTCGTGTTTTCAGAGCGCTATCTGCAGTTATATGAAGTTTGAAATAAGTCAAAATTACCACATTCTGAGCAGTTTCAAAGTATCGCAAATCACATAAATCTATCCAATACAACATAATACGCATAAATCCGTCCTCAAATGCACAAAATTTTGCGTTTCCGGCAAGTTATCGGCGTTTTTTCTGAGTCTCGTTGAGAAATTTTTGACTCTGTAAATCTGCTCAGAAGTAAGATTTTGCTCCAAAAGTGCGTTATATGGCAGAATCTAGCACCAAATACATCATATTTCGTGTTCTTAGAGTGCTACTTGCAGTTTCACAAACTTTGGAATAAGTCGAAATCACGCTTTTCCGCGCAGATTTTCACAATCAAAGAGTTTATATTCCTATTCAGGACCTCATAGTATATATGAATCTATTGACAAAAACATCATATTTCGTGTTTTCAGAGCGCTATCTGCAGTTATATGAAGTTTGAAATGAGTCAAAATTACCACATTCTGATCAGTTTCAAAGTATCGCAAATCACATAAATCTATTCAATACAACATAATACGCATGAATCCGTCAAAAATGCACAAAATTTTGCGTTTCCAGCAAGTTATCGGCGTTTTTTCTGAGTCTTGTTGAGGAATTTTTGACTCTGTAAATCTGCTCAGAAGCAAGATTTTGCTCCAAACGTGCGTTATATGGCAGAATCCAGCACCAAATACATCATATTTTGTGTTTATAGATTGCTTTTTGCAGTTTTACAAACTTTGGAATAGGTCGAAATCACGCTTTCCCGCGCAGATTTTCACAATCAAAAAGTTCATATTCCTATTCAGGACCTCATAATATTTATGAATCTATTGACAAAAACATCATATTACGTGTTTTCAGAGTGCTATCTGCAGTTATATGAAGTTTGAAATAAGTCAGAATTACCACATTCTTAGCAGTTTCAAAGTAACGCAATTCACATAAATCTATCCAATACAACATAATACGCATGAATCCGTCCTCAAATGCACAAAATTTTGCGTTTCCAGCAAGTTATCGGCGCTTTTTCTGAGTCTCGTTGAGAAATTTTTGACTCTGTAAATCCGTTCAGAAGTAGGATTTTGCTTCAAAAGTTTGTTATTTGGCAGAATCTAGCACCAAATACATCATATTTCGTGTTTTAACAGTGCTATTTGCAGTTTTACAAACTTTGGAATAAGTCGAAATCACGCTTTTCCGCGCAGATTTTCACAATCAAAAAGTTCATATTTCTATCCAGGATCTCATAATATGTATGAATCATATGACAAAAACATCATATTTTGTGTTTTCAGAGCGCTATCTGCAGTTATATGAAGTTTGAAATAAGTCAAAATTACCACATTCTGAGCAGTTTCATAGTATCGCATATCACATAAATCTATCCAATACAACATGATACGCATGAATCCGTCCTCAAATGCACAAAATTTTGCGATTCCAGCATGTTATCGGCGTTTTTTCTGAGTCTCGTTGAGAAATTTTTGACTCTGTAAATCTGCTCAGAAGCAAGATTTTGCTTCAAAAGTGCGTCATATAGCAGAATCTAGCACCAAATACATCATATTTCGTGTTTTTAGAGTGCTATTTGCAGCTCCACAAACTTTGGAATAAGCCGAAATCACGCTTTTCCGCGCAGATTTTCACAATCAAAAAGTTCATATTCCTATTCAGGTCCTCATAATATGTATGTATGAATCTATTGACAAAAACATCATATTTCGTGTTTTCAGAGCGCTATCTGCAGTTATATGAAGTTTGAAATAAGTCTAAATTACCACATTCTGAGCAGTTTCAAAGTATTGCAAATCACATAAATCTATCCAATACAACATAATACGCATAAATCCGTCCTCAAATGCACAAAATTTTGCGTTTCCGGCAAGTTATCGGCGTTTCTTCTGAGTCTCGTTGAGAAATTTTTGACTCTGTTAAACTGCTCAGAAGCAAGATTTTGCTTCAAAAGTGCGTTATCTGGCAGAATCTAGCACCAAATACATCATATATCGTGTTTTTAGAGTGCTATTTGCAGTTTTACAAACTTTGGAATAAGTCGAAATCACGATTTTCCGCGCAGATTTTCACAATCAAAAAGTTCATATTCCTATTCAGGAGCTCATAATATGTTTGAATCTATTGACAAAAACATCATATTTTGTGTTTTCAGAGCGCTATCTGCAGTTATATGAAGTTTATATAAGTCAAAATTACCACATTCTGAGCAGTTTCAAAGTATCGCAAATCACATAAATCTATCCAATACAACATAATACGCATAGATCCGTCCTCAAATGCACAAAATTTTGCGTTTCCGGGAAGTTATCGGCGTTACTTCTGAGTCTCGTTGAGAAATTTTTGATTCTGTAAATCTGCTCAGAAGCAAGATTTTGCTTCAAAAGTGCGTTATATAGCAGAATCTAGCACCAAATACATCATATTTCGTGTTTTTAGAGTGCTATTTGCAGCTTCACAAACTTTGGAATAAGCCGAAATCACGCTTTTCCGCGCAGATTTTCACGATCAAAAAGTTCATATTCCTATTCAGGTCCTCATAATATGTATGTATGAATCTATTGACAAAAACATCATATTTCGTGTTTTCAGAGCGCTATCTGCAGTTATATGAAGTTTGAAATAAGTCAAAATTACCACATTCTGAGCAGTTTCAAAGTATCGCAAATCACATAAATCTATCCAATACAACATAATACGCATAAATCCGTCCTCAAATGCACAAAATTTTGCGTTTCCGGCAAGTTATCGGCGTTTTTTCTGAGTCTCGTTGAGAAATTTTTGACTCTGTAAATCTGCTCAGAAGTAAGATTTTGCTCCAAAAGTGCGTTATATGGCAGAATCTAGCACCAAATACATCATATTTCGTGTTCTTAGAGTGCTACTTGCAGTTTCACAAACTTTGGAATAAGTCGAAATCACGCTTTTCCGCGCAGATTTTCACAATCAAAGAGTTTATATTCCTATTCAGGACCTCATAGTATATATGAATCTATTGACAAAAACATCATATTTCGTGTTTTCAGAGCGCTATCTGCAGTTATATGAAGTTTGAAATGAGTCAAAATTACCACATTCTGATCAGTTTCAAAGTATCGCAAATCACATAAATCTATTCAATACAACATAATACGCATGAATCCGTCAAAAATGCACAAAATTTTGCGTTTCCAGCAAGTTATCGGCGTTTTTTCTGAGTCTTGTTGAGGAATTTTTGACTCTGTAAATCTGCTCAGAAGCAAGATTTTGCTCCAAACGTGCGTTATATGGCAGAATCCAGCACCAAATACATCATATTTTGTGTTTATAGATTGCTTTTTGCAGTTTTACAAACTTTGGAATAGGTCGAAATCACGCTTTCCCGCGCAGATTTTCACAATCAAAAAGTTCATATTCCTATTCAGGACCTCATAATATTTATGAATCTATTGACAAAAACATCATATTACGTGTTTTCAGAGCGCTATCTGCAGTTATATGAAGTTTGAAATAAGTCAAAATTACCACATTCTGAGCAGTTTCAAAGTATCGCAAATCACATAGATCTATCCAATACAACATAATACGCATGAACCTGTCCTTAAATGCACAAAATTTTGCGTTTCTAACAAGTTATCGGCGTTATATCTGAGTCTCGTTGAGAAATTTTTGATTCTGTAAATCTGCTCAGAAGCAAGATTTTGCTTCAAAAGTGCGTTATATGGCAGAATCTAGCACCAAATACATCATTTTTCGTGTTTTTAGAGTGCTATTTGCAGTTTCACAAACTTTAAGATGAGTCGGAATCACGCTTTTCCGCGGAGATTTTTACATTCAAAAAGTTCATATTCCTATTCAGGACCTCATAATATGTATGAATCTATTGACAAGAACATCATATCTCGTGTTTTCAGAACGCTATCTGCAGTTATATGAAGTTTGAAATAAGTCAAAGCTACCACATTCTGAGCAGTTTCAAAGTATCGCAAATCACATAAATCTATCCAATACAACATAATACGCATGAATCCGTCCTCAGATGCACAAAATTTTGCGTTTCCAGCAAGTTATCGGCGTTTTTTCTGAGTCTCGTTGAGAAACTTTTGACTCTGTAAATCTGCTCAGAAGCAAGATTTTGCTTCGAAAGTGCGTCATATGGCAGAATCTAGCACCAAATACATCATATTTCGTGTTTTTAGAGTGCTATTTGCAGTTTTACAAACTCTGGAATAAGTCGAAATCACGCTTTTTCGCGCAGATTTCCACAATCAATAAGTTCATATTCCTATTCAGGACCTTATAATAAGTATGAATCTATTGACAAAAACATCATATTTTGTGTACTCAGAGCGCTATCTGCTGTTATATGAACTTTGAAATAAGTCAAAATTACCACATTCTGAGCAGTTTCATAGTATCACAAATCGCATGAATCTATCCAATACAACATGATACGCATGAATTTGTCCTCAAATGCACAAAATTTTGCGTTTCCAGCAAGTTCTCGGCGTTTTTTCTGAGTCTCGTTGAGAAATTTTTGACTCTGTCAATCTGCTCAGAAGCAAGATTTTGCTCCAAGCGTGCGTTATATGGCAGAATCCAGCACCAAATACATCATATTTTGTGTTTTTAGAGTGCTATTTGCAGTTTTACAAACTTTGGAATAGGTCGAAATCACGCTTTCCCGCGCAAATTTTCACAATCAAAAAGTTCATATTCCTATTCAGGACCTTATAATATTTATGAATCTTATTGACAAAAACATCATATTTCGTGTTTTCAGATCGCTATCTGCAGTTATATGAAGTTTGAAATAAGTCAAAATTACCACATTCTGAGCAGTTTCAAAGTATCGCAAATCACATAGATTTATCCAATATAACATAATACGCATGAATCCGTCATTAAATGCACAAAATTTTGCGTTCCCAGCAAGTTATCGGCGTTTTTTCTGAAACTCGTTGAGAAATTTTTGACTCTGTAAATCTGCTCAGAAGCAAGATTTTGCTTCAAAAGTGCGTTATATGGCAGAATCTAGCACCAAATACATCATATTTCGTGTTTTTAGAGTGCTATTTGCAGTTTTACAAACTTTGGAATAAGTCGAAATCACGCTTTTCCGCGCAAACTTTCACAATCAAAAAGTTTATATTCCTATTAAGGACCTCATAATATGTATGAATCTATTGACAAAAACATCATATTTCGTGTTTTCAGAGCGCTAGCTGCAGTTATATGAAGTTTGAAATAAGTCGAAATTACCACATTCTAAGCAGTTTCAAAGTATCGCAAATCACATAAATCTATCCAATACAACATAATACGCATGAATCCGTCCTTAAATACACAAAATTCTGCGTTTCCAGCAAGTTATCGGCGTTTTTTCTGAGTCTTGTTGAGGAATTTTTGACTCTGTAAATCTGCTCAGAAGCAAGATTCTGCTTCAAAAGTGCGTTATATGGCAGAATCTAGCACCAAATACATCATTTTTCGTGTTTTTAGAGTGCTATTTGCAGTTTCACAAACTTTAAGATAAGTCGGAATTACGCTTTTCCGCGGAGATTTTCACAATCAAAAAGTCCATATATCTATTCAGGACCTCATAATATGTAGGAATCTATTGACAAAAACATCATATTTCGTGTTTTCAGAGCGCTATCTGCAGTTATATGAAACTTGAAATAAGTCAAAATTACCACATTCTGAGCAGTTTCAAAGTATCGCAAATCACATAAATCTATTCAATACAACATGATACGCATGGATCCGTTCTCAAATGCACAAAATTTTGCGTTTCCGGCAAGTTATCGGCGTTTTTTCTGAGTCTCGTTGAGAAATTTTTGACTCTGTAAATCTGCTCAGAAGTAGGATTTTGCTCCAAAAGTGCGTTATATGGCAGAATCTAGCACCAAATACATCATATTTCGTGTTATTAGAGTGCTACTTGCAGTTTCACAAACTTTGGAATAAGTCGAAATCACGCTTTTCTGCGCAGATTTTCACAATCAAAGAGTTTATATTCCTATTCAGGACCTCATAATATATATGAATCTATTGACAAAAACATCATATTTCGTGTTTTCAGAGCGCTATCTGCAGTTATATGAAGTTTGAAATAAGTCAAAATTACCACATTCTGAGCAGTCTCAGAGTATCACAAATCACATAAATCTATCCAATACAACATGATAAGCATGAATCCGTCCTCAAATGCACAAAATTTTGCGTTTCCAGCAAGTTATCGGCGTTTTTTCTGAGTCTCGTTGAGAAATTTTTGACTCTGTCAATCTGCTCAGAAGCAAGATTTTGCTCCAAACGTGCGTTATATGGCAGAATCCAGCACCAAATACATTATATTTTGTGTTTATAGAGTGCTTTTTGCAGTTTTACAAACTTTGGAATAGGTCGAAATCACGCTTTCCCGCGCAGATTTTCACAATCAAAAAGTTCATATTCCTATTCAGGACCTCATAATATTTATGAATCTATTGACAAAAAACATCATATAACGTGTTTTCAGAGCGCTATCTGCAGTTATATGAAGTTTGAAATAAGTCAAAATTACCACATTCTGAGCAGTTTCAAAGTATCGCAAATCACATAGATCTATCCAATACAACATAATACGCATGAACCCGTCCTTAAATGCACAAAATTTTGCGTTTCTAGCATGTTATCGGCGTTTTATCTGAGTCTCGTTGAGAAATTTTTGACCCTGTAAATCTGCTCAGAAGCAAGATTTTGCTTCAAAAGTGCGTTATATGGCAGAATCTAGCACCAAATACATCATTTTTCGTGTTTTTAGAGTGCTATTTGCAGTTTCACAAACTTTAAGATAAGTCGGAATCACGCTTTTCCGCGGAGATTTTTACATTCAAAAAGTTCATATTCCTATTCAGGACCTCATAATATGTATGAATCTATAGACAAGAACATCATATCTCGTGTTTTCAGAGCGCTATCTGCAGTTATATGAAGTTTGAAACAAGTCAAAGCTACCACATTCTGAGCAGTTTCAAAGTATCGCAAATCACATAAATCTATCCAATACAACATAATACGCATGAATCCGTCCTCAGATGCACAAAATTTTGCGTTTCCGGCAAGTTATCGGCGTTTTTTCTGAGTCTCGTTGAGAAATTTTAGACTCTGTAAATCTGCTCAGAAGCAAGATTCTGCTTCAAAAGTGCGTAATATGGCAGAATCTAGCACCAAATACATCATATTTCGTGTTCTTAGAGTGCTACTTGCAGTTTCACAAACTTTGAAATAGGTCGAAATCACGCTTTCCCGCGCAAATTTTCACAATCAAAAAGTTCATATTCCTATTCAGGACCTTATAATATTTATGAATCTTATTGACAAAAACATCATATTTCGTGTTTTCAGATCGCTATCTGCAGTTATATGAAGTTTGAAATAAGTCAAAATTACCACATTCTGAGCAGTTTCAAAGTATCGCAAATCACATAGATTTATCCAATATAACATAATACGCATGAATCCGTCATTAAATGCACAAAATTTTGCGTTCCCAGCAAGTTATCGGCGTTTTTTCTAAGTCTCGTTGAGAAATTTTTGACTCTGTAAATCTGCTCAGAAGCAAGATTTTGCTTCAAAAGTGCGTTATATGGCAGAATCTAGCACCAAATACATCATATTTCGTGTTTTTAGAGTGCTATTTGCAGTTTTACAAACTTTGGAATAAGTCGAAATCACGCTTTTCCGCGCAAACTTTCACAATCAAAAAGTTTATATTCCTATTAAGGACCTCATAATATGTATGAATCTATTGACAAAAACATCATATTTCGTGTTTTCAGAGCGCTAGCTGCAGTTATATGAAGTTTGAAATAAGTCGAAATTACCACATTCTAAGCAGTTTTCAAAGTATCGCAGATCACATAAATCTATCCAATACAACATAATACGCATGAATCCGTCCTTAAATGCACAAAATTCTGCGTTTCCAGCAAGTTATCGGCGTTTTTTCTGAGTCTTGTTGAGGAATTTTTGACTCTGTAAATCTGCTCAGAAGCAAGATTTTGCTCCAAAAGTGCGTTATATGGCAGAATCTAGCACCAAATACATCATTTTTCGTGTTTTTAGAGTGCTATTTGCAGTTTCACAAACTTTAAGATAAGTCGGAATTACGCTTTTACGCGGAGATTTTCACAATCAAAAAGTCCATATATCTATTCAGGACCTCATAATATGTAGGAATCTATTGACAAAAACATCATATTTCGTGTTTTCAGAGCGCTATCTGCAGTTATATGAAACTTGAAATAAGTCAAAATTACCACATTCTGAGCAGTTTCAAAGTATCGCAAATCACATAAATCTATTCGATACAACATGATACGCATGGATCCGTTCTCAAATGCACAAAATTTTGCGTTTCCGGCAAGTTATCGGCGTTTTTTCTGAGTCTCGTTGAGAAATTTTTGACTCTGTAAATCTGCTCAGAAGTAGGATTTTGCTCCAAAAGTGCGTTATATGGCAGAATCTAGCACCAAATACATCATATTTCGTGTTCTTAGAGTGCTACTTGCAGTTTCACAAACTTTGGAATAAGTCGAAATCACGCTTTTCCGCGCAGATTTTCACAATCAAAGAGTTTATATTCCTATTCAGGACCTCATAATATATATGAATCTATTGACAAAAACATCATATTTCGTGTTTTCAGAGCGCTATCTGCAGTTATATGAAGTTTGAAATAAGTCAAAATTACCACATTCTGAGCAGTCTCAGAGTATCACAAATCACATAAATCCATCCAATACAACATGATAAGCATGAATCCGTCCTCAAATGCACAAAATTTTGCGTTTCCAGCAAGTTATCGGCGTTTTTTCTGAGTCTCGTTGAGAAATTTTTGACTCTGTCAAGCTGCTCAGAAGCAAGATTTTGCTCCAAACGTGCGTTATATGGCAGAATCCAGCACAAAATACATCATATTTTGTGTTTATAGAGTGCTTTTTGCAGTTTTACAAACTTTGGAATAGGTCGAAATCACGCTTTCCCGCGCAGATTTTCACAATCAAAAAGTTCATATTCCTATTCAGGACCTCATAATATTTATGAATCTATTGACAAAAACATCATATTACGTGTTTTCAGAGCGCTATCTGCAGTTATATGAAGTTTGAAATAAGTCAAAATTACCACATTCTGAGCAGTTTCAAAGTATCGCAAATCACATAGATCTATCCAATACAATATAATACGCATGAACCTGTCCTTAAATGCACAAAATTTTGCGTTTCTAGCAAGTTATCGGCGTTTTATCTGAGTCTCGTTGAGAAATTTTAGACTCTGTAAATCTGCTCAGAAGCAAGATTCTGCTTCAAAAGTGCGTTATATGGCAGAATCTAGCACCAAATACATCATATTTCGTGTTCTTAGAGTGCTACTTGCAGTTTCACAAACTTTGGAATAAGTTGAAATCACGCTTTTCCGCGCAGATTTTCACAATCAAAGAGTTCATATTCCTATTCAGGACCTCATAATATATATGAATCTATTGACAAAAACATCATATTTCGTGTTTTCAGAGCGCTATCTGCAGTTATATGAAGTTTGAAATGAGTCAAAATTACCACATTCTGATCAGTTTCAAAGTATCGCAAATCACATAAATCTATTCAATACAACATAATACGCATGAATCCGTCAAAAATGCACAAAATTTTGCGTTTCCAGCAAGTTATCGGCGTTTTTTCTGAGTCTTGTTGAGGAATTTTTGACTCTGTAAATCTGCTCAGAAGCAAGATTTTGCTTCGAAAGTGCGTTATATGGCAGAATCTAGCACAAAATACATCATATTCCGTGTTTTCAGAGTACTATTTGCAGTTTTACAAACTTTGGAATAAGTCAAAATCACGCTTTTTCGCGCAGATTTTCACAATCAAAAAGTCCATATATCTATTCAGGACCTCATAATATGTAGGAATCTATTGACAAAAACATCATATTTCGTGTTTTCAGAGCGCTATCTGCAGTTATATGAAACTTGAAATAAGTCAAAATTACCACATTCTGAGCAGTTTCAAAGTATCGCAAATCACATAAATCTATCCAATACAACATGATACGCATGGATCCGTTCTCAAATGCACAAAATTTTGCGTTTCCAGCAAGTTATCGGCGTTTTTTCTGAGTCTCGTTGAGAAATTTTTGACTCTGTAAATCTGCTCAGAAGTAAGATTTTGCTCCAAAAGTGCGTTATATGGCAGAATCTAGCACCAAATACATCATATTTCGTGTTCTTAGAGTGCTACTTGCAGTTTCACAAACTTTGGAATAAGTCGAAATCACGCTTTTCCGCGCAGATTTTCACAATCAAAGAGTTTATATTCCTATTCAGGACCTCATAATATATATGAATCTATTGACAAAAACATCATATTTCGTGTTTTCAGAGCGCTATCTGCAGTTATATGAAGTTTGAAATAAGTCAAAATTACCACATTCTGAGCAGTCTCAGAGTATCACAAATCACATAAATCTATCCAATACAACATGATAAGCATGAATCCGTCCTCAAATGCACAAAATTCTGCGTTTCCAGCAAGTTATCGGCGTTTTCTCTGAGTCTCGTTGAGAAATTTTTGACTCTGTCAATCTGCTCAGAAGCAAGATTTTGCTCCAAACGTGCGTTTTATGGCAGAATCCAGCACCAAATACATCATATTTTGTGTTTATAGAGTGCTTTTTGCAGTTTTACAAACTTTGGAATAGGTCGAAATCACGCTTTCCCGCGCAGATTTTCACAATCAAAAAGTTCATATTCCTATTCAGGACCTCATAATATTTATGAATCTATTGACAAAAACATCATATTACGTGTTTTCAGAGCGCTATCTGCAGTTATATGAAGTTTGAAATAAGTCAAAATTACCACATTCTGAGCAGTTTCAAAGTATCGCAAATCACATAGATCTATCCAATACAACATAATACGCATGAACCCGTCCTTAAATGCACAAAATTTTGCGTTTCTAGCAAGTTATCGGCGTTTTATCTGAGTCTCGTTGAGAAATTTTTGACCCTGTAAATCTGCTCAGAAGCAAGATTTTGCTTCAAAAGAGCGTTATATGGCAGAATCTAGCACCAAATACATCATTTTTCGTGTTTTTAGAGTGCTATTTGCAGTTTCACAAACTTTAAGATAAGTCGGAATCACGCTTTTCCGCGGAGATTTTTACATTCAAAAAGTTCATATTCCTATTCAGGACCTCATAATATGTATGAATCTATTGACAAGAACATCATATCTCGTGTTTTCAGAGCGCTATCTGCAGTTATATGAAGTTTGAAACAAGTCAAAGCTACCACATTCTGAGCAGTTTCAAAGTATCGCAAATCACATAAATCTATCCAATACAACATAATACGCATGAATCCGTCCTCAGATGCACAAAATTTTGCGTTTTCGGCAAGTTATCGGCGTTTTTTCTGAGTCTCGTTGAGAAATTTTAGACTCTGTAAATCTGCTCAGAAGCAAGATTCTGCTTCAAAAGTGCGTTATATGGCAGAATCTAGCACCAAATACATCATATTTCGTGTTCTTAGAGTGCTACTTGCAGTTTCACAAACTTTGGAATAAGTTGAAATCACGCTTTTCCGCGCAGATTTTCACAATCAAAGAGTTTATATTCCTATTCAGGACCTCATAATATATATGAATCTATTGACAAAAACATCATATTTCGTGTTTTCAGAGCGCTATCTGCAGTTATATGAAGTTTGAAATGAGTCAAAATTACCACATTCTGATCAGTTTCAAAGTATCGCAAATCACATAAATCTATTCAATACAACATAATACGCATGAATCCGTCAAAAATGCACAAAATTTTGCATTTCCAGCAAGTTATCGGCGTTTTTTCTGAGTCTTGTTGAGGAATTTTTGACTCTGTAAATCTGCTCAGAAGCAAGATTTTGCTTCGAAAGTGCGTTATATGGCAGAATCTAGCACAAAATACATCATATTCCGTGTTTTCAGAGTACTATTTGCAGTTTTACAAACTTTGGAATAAGTCGAAATCACGCTTTTTCGCGCAGATTTTCACAATCAAAAAGTCCATATATCTATTCAGGACCTCATAATATGTAGGAATCTATTGACAAAAACATCATATTTCGTGTTTTCAGAGCGCTATCTGCAGTTATATGAAACTTGAAATAAGTCAAAATTACCACATTCTGAGCAGTTTCAAAGTATCGCAGATCACATAAATCTATTCAATACAACATGATACGCATGGATCCGTTCTCAAATGCACAAAATTTTGCGTTTTCGGCAAGTTATCGGCGTTTTTTCTGAGTCTCGTTGAGAAATTTTTGACTCTGTAAATCTGCTCAGAAGTAAGATTTTGCTCCAAAAGTGCGTTATATGGCAGAATCTAGCACCAAATACATCATATTTCGTGTTCTTAGAGTGCTACTTGCAGTTTCACAAACTTTGGAATAAGTCGAAATCACGCTTTTCCGCGCAGTATATTCATATTCAGGACCTCATAATATATATGAATCTATTGACAAAAACATCATATTTCGTGTTTTCAGAGCGCTATCTGCAGTTATATGAAGTTTGAAATAAGTCAAAATTACCACATTCTGAGCAGTCTCAGAGTATCACAAATCACATAAATCTATCCAATACAACATGATAAGCATGAATCCGTCTCAAATGCACAAAATTTTGCGTTTCCAGCAAGTTATCGGCGTTTTTCTGAGTCTCGTTGAGAATTTTTGACTCTGTCAATCTGCTAAGAAGCAAGATTTTGCTCCAAACGTGCGTTATATGGGCAGAATCCAGCACCAAATACATCATATTTTGTGTTTATAGAGTGCTTTTTGCAGTTTTACAAACTTTGGAATAGGTCGAAATCACGCTTTCCCGCGCAGATTTTCACAATCAAAAAGTTCATATTCCTATTCAGGACCTCATAATATTTATGAATCTATTGACAAAAACATCATATTACGTGTTTTCAGAGCGCTATCTGCAGTTATATGAAGTTTGAAATAAGTCAAAATCACCACATTCTGAGCAGTTTCAAAGTATCGCAAATCACATAGATCTATCCAATACAACATAATACGCATGAACCCGTCCTTGAATGCACAAAATTTGCGTTTCTAGCAAGTTATCGGCCGTTTTATCTGAGTCTTGTTGAGAATTTTTTGACCCTGTAAATCTGCTCAGAAGCAAGATTTTGCTTCAAAAGTGCGTTATATGGCAGAATCTAGCACCAATACATCATTTTTCGTGTTTTTAGAGTGCTATTTGCAGTTTCACAAACTTTAAGATAAGTCGGAATCACGCTTTTCCGCGGAGATTTTTACATTCAAAAAGTTCATATTCCTATTCAGGACCTCATATATGTATGAATCTATTAACAAGAACATCATATCTCGTGTTTTCAGAGCGCTATCTGCAGTTATATGAAGTTGAAATAAGTCAAAGCTACCACATTCTGAGCAGTTTCAAAGTATCGCAAATCACATAAATCTATCCAATACAACATAATACCCATGAATCCGTCCTCAGATGCACAAATTTTGCGTTTCCTGCAAGTTATCGGCGTTTTTTCTGAGTCTCGTTGAGAAATTTTTGACTCTGTAAATCTGCTCAGAAGCAAGATTCTGCTTCAAAAGTGCGTTATATGGCTAGAATCTAGCACCAAATACATCATATTTCGTGTTCTTAGAGTGCTACTAGCAGTTTCACAAACTTTGGAATAAGTCGAAATCACGCTTTTCCGCGCAGATTTTCACAATCAAAGAGTTTATATCCTATTCAGGACCTCATAATATATATGAATCTATTGACAAAAACATCATATTTCGTGTTTTCAGAGCGCTATCTGCAGTTATATGAAGTTTGAAATGAGTCAAAATTACCACATTCTGAGCAGTTTCAAAGTATCGCAAATCACAAAAATCTATTCAATACAACATGATACGCATGGATCCGTTCTCAAATGCACAAAATTTTGCGTTTCCGGCAAGTTATCGGCGTTTTTTCTGAGTCTCGTTGAGAAATTTTTGACTCTGTAAATCTGCTCAGAAGTAAGATTTTGCTCCAAAAGTGCGTTATATGGCAGAATCTAGCACAAAATACATCATATTCGTGTTCTTAGAGTGCTACTTGCAGTTTTCACAAACTTTGGAATAAGTCGAAATCACGCTTTTCCGCGCAGATTTTCACAATCAAAGAGTTTATATTCCTATTCAGGACCTCATAATATATATCAATCTATTGACAAAAACATCATATTTCGTGTTTTCAGAGCGCTATCTGCAGTTATATGAAGTTTGAAATAAGTCAAAATTACCACATTCTGAGCAGTCTCAGAGTATCACAAATCACATAAATCTATCCAATACAACATGATAAGCATGAATCCGTCCTCAAATGCACAAAATTTTGCGTTTCCAGCAAGTTATCGGCGTTTTTTCTGAGTCTCGTTGAGAAATTTTTGACTCTGTCAATCTGCTCAGAAGCAAGATTTTTGCTCCAAACGTGCGTTTATGGCAGAATCCATCACCAAATACATCATATTTGTGTGTTTAAAGAGTGCTTTTTGCAGTTTTACAAACTTTGGAATAGGTCGAAATCACGCTTTCCCGCGCGGTTTTTCACAATCAAAAAGTTCATATTCCTATTCAGGACCTCATAATATTTATGAATCTATTGACAGAAACATCATATCACGTGTTTTCAGAGCGCTATCTGCAGTTATATGAAGTTTGAAATAAGTCAAAATTACCACATTCCGAGCAGTTTCAAAGTATCGCAAATTACATAGATCTATCCAATACATCATAATACGCATGAACTTGTCCTTAAATGCACAAAATTTTGCGTTTCTAGCAAGTTATCGGCGTTTTATCCGAGTCTCGTTGAGAATTTTTGACCCAGTAAATGCTGCTCAGAAGCAAGATTTTGCTTCAAAAGTGCGTTATATGGCAGAATCTAGCACCAAATACATCATTTTTCGTGTTTTTAGAGTGCTATTTGCAGTTTCACAAACTTAAGATAAGTCGGAATCACGCTTTTCCGCGGAGATTTTTACAGTCAAAAAGTTCATATTCCTATTCAGGACCTCATAATATGTATGAATCTATTGACAAGAACATCATATCTCGTGTTTTCAGAGCGCTATCTGCAGTTATATGAAGTTTGAAATAAGTCAAAGCTACCACATTCTGAGCAGTTTCAAAGTATCGCAAATCACATAAAGCTATCCAATACAACATAATACGCATGAATCCGTCCTCAGACGCACAAAATTCTGCGTTTCCTGCAAGTTATCGGCGTTTTTTCTGAGTCCTCGTTGAGAAATTTTTGACTCTGTAAATCTGCTCAGAAGCAAGATTCTGCTTCAAAAGTCGTTATATGGCAGAATCTAGCACCAAATACATCATATTTCGTGTTCTTAGAGTGCTACTTGCAGTTCACAACTTTGGAATAAGTCGAAATCACGCTTTCCGCGCAGATTTTCACAATCAAAGAGTTTATATTCCTATTCAGGACCTCATAATATATATGAATCTATTGACAAAAACATCATATTTCGTGTTTTTAGAGCGCTATCTGCAGTTATATGAAGTTTGAAATAAGTCAAAATTACCACATTCTGAGCCGTCTCAGAGTATCACAAATCACATAAATCTATCCAATACAACATGATAAGCATGAATCCGTCCTCAAATGCACAAAATTTTGCGTTTCCAGCAAGTTATCGGCGCTTTTTCTGAGTCTCGTTGAGAATTTTTTGACTCTGTCAATCTGCTCAGAAGCAAGATTTTGCTCCAAACGTGCGTTATATGGCAGAATCCAGCACCAAATACATCATATTTTGTGTTTATAGAGTGCTTTTTGCAGTTTTACAAACTTTGGAATAGGTCGAAATCACGCTTTCCCGCGCAGATTTTCACAATCAAAAAGTTCATATTCCTATTCAGGACCTCATAATATTTATGAATCTATTGACAAAACATCATATTACGTGTTTTCAGAGCGCTATCTGCAGTTATATGAAGTTTGAAATAAGTCAAAATTACCACATTCTGAGCAGTTTCAAAGTATCGCAAATCACATAGATCTATCCAATACAACATAATACGCATGGACCCGTCCTTAAATGCCCAAAATTTTGCGTTTCTAGCAAGTTATCGGCGTTTTATCTGAGTCTCGTTGAGAAATTTTTGACTCTGTAAATCTGCTCAGAAGTAAGATTTTGCTCCAAAAGTGCGTATATGGCAGAATCTAGCACCAAATACATCATATTTCGTGTTCTTAGAGTGCTACTTGCAGTTTCACAAACTTTGGAATAAGTCGAAATCACGCTTTTCCGCGCAGATTTTCACAATCAAAGAGTTTATATTCTATTCAGGACCTCATAATATATATGAATCTATTGACAAAAACATCATATTTCGTGTTTTCAGAGCGCTATCTGCAGTTATATGAAGTTTGAAATAAGTCAAAATTACCACATTCTGAGCAGTCTCAGAGTATCACAAATCACATAAATCTATCCAATACAACATGATAAGCATGAATCCGTCCTCATAATGCACAAAATTTTGCGTTTCCAGCAAGTTATCGGCGTTTTTTCTGAGTCTCGTTGAGAAATTTTTGACTCTGTCTATCTGCTCAGAAGCAAGATTCTGCTCCAAACGTGCGTTATATGGCAGAATCCAGCACCAAATACCATCATATTTTGTGTTTATAGAGTGCCTTTTTGCAGTTTTACAAACTTTGGAATAGGTCGAAATCACGCTTTTTCGCGCAGATTTTCACAATCAAAAAGTTCATATTCCTATTCAGGACCTCATAATATTATGAATCTAATGACAAAAACATCATATTACGTGTTTTCAGAGCGCTATCTGCAGTTATATGAAGTTTGAAATAAGTCAAAATTACCACATTCTGAGCAGTTTCAAAGTATCGCAAATCACATAGATCTATCCAATACAACATAATACGCATGAAACCCGTCCTTAAATGCACAATATTTTGCGTTTCTAGCAAGTTATCGGCGTTTTATCTAAGTTTCGTTGAGAAATTTTTGACCTGTAATCTGCTCAGAAGCAAGATTTTGCTTCAAAAGTGCGTTATATGGCAGAATATAGCACTAAATACATCATTTTTCGTGTTTTTAGAGTGCTATTTGCAGTTCACAAACTTTAAGAAAAGTCGGAATCACGCTTTTCCGCGGAGATTTTCACATTCAAAAAGTTCATATTTCTATTCAGGACCTCATAATATGTATGATCTATTGACAAGAACATCATATCTCGTGTTTTCAGAGCGCTATCTGCAGTTATATGAAGTTTGAAATAAGTCAAAGCTACCACATTCTGAGCAGTTTCAAAGTATCGCAAATCACATAAATCTATCCAATACAACATAATACGCATGAATCCGACCTCAGATGCACAAAATTTTGCGTTCCTGCAAGTTATCGGCGGTTTTTCTGAGTCTCGTTGAGAAATTTTAGGACTCTGTAAATCTGCTCAGAAGCAAGATTCTGCTTCAAAAGTGCGTTATATGGCAGAATCTAGCACCAAATACATCATATTTCGTGTTCTTAGAGTGCTACTTGCAGTTTCACAAACTTTGGAATAAGTCGAAATCACGCTTTCCGCGCAGATTTTCACAATCAAAGAGTTTATATTCCTTTTCGGACCTCATAATATATATGAATCTATTGACAAAAACATCATATTCCGTGTTTTCAGAGCGCTATCTGCAGTTATATGAAGTTTGAAATGAGTCAAAATTACACATTCTGATCAGTTTCAAAGTATCGCAAATTAACATAGATCTATCCAATACATCATAATACGCATGAACTTGTCCTTAAATGCACAATAATTTTGCCGTTTCTAGCAAGTTATCGGCGTTTTATCCGAGTCTCGTTGAGAAATTTTTGACCCTGTAAATCTGCTCAGAAGCAAGATTTTGCTTCAAAAGTGCGTTATATGGCAGAATCTAGCACCAAATACATCATTTTTCGTGTTTTTAGAGTGCTATTTGCAGTTTCTCAAACTTTAGATAGTCGGAATCACGCTTTTCCGCGGAGATTTTTACAGTCAAAAAGTTCATATCCTATTCAGGACCTCATAATATGTATGAATCTATTGTCAAGAACATCATATCTCGTGTTTTCAGAGCGCTATCTGCAGTATATGAAGTTTGAAATAAGTCAAAGCTACCACATTCTGAGCAGTTTCAAAGTATCGCAAATCACATAAAGCTATCCAATACAACATAATACGCATGAATCCGTCCTCAGACGCACAAAATTCTGCGTTTCCTGCAAGTTATCGGCGTTTTTTCTGAGTCTCGTTGAGAAATTTTTGACTCTGTAAATCTGCTCAGAAGCAAGATGTCGCTCAAAAGTGCGTTATATGGCAGAATCTAGCACCAAATACATCATAATTCGTGTTCTTAGAGTGCTACTTGCAGTTTCACAAACTTTGGAATAAGTCGAAATCACGCTTTTCCGCGCAGATTTTCACAATCAAAGAGTTTATATTCTATTCAGGACCTCATAATATATATGAATCTATTGACAAAAACATCATATTTCGTGTGTTTTAGAGCGCTTATCTGCAGTTATATGAAGTTTGAAATAAGTCAAAATTACCACATTCTGAGCCGTCTCAGAGTATCACAAATCACATAAATCTATCCAATACAACATGATAAGCATGAATCCGTCCTCAAATGCACAAAATTTTGCGTTTCCAGCAAGTTATCGGCGCTTTTTCTGAGTCTCGATGAGAAATTTTTTGACTCTGTCAATCTGCTCAGAAGCAAGATTTTGCTCCAAAACGTGCGTTATATGGCAGAATCCAGCACCAAATACATCATATTTTGTGTTTATAGAGTGCTTTTTGCAGTTTTACAAACTTTGGAATAGGTCGAAATCCGCTTTCCCGCGCAGATTTTCACAATCAAAAGTTCATATTCCTATTCAGGACCTCATAATATTTATGAATCTATTGACAAAAACATCATATTACGTGTTTTCAGAGCGCTATCTGCAGTTATATGAAGTTGAAATAAGTCAAAATTACCACATTCTGAGCAGTTTCAAAGTATCGCAAATCACATAGATCTATCCAATACAACATATACGCATGGACCGTCCTTAATGCCCAAAATTTTGCGTTTCTAGCAAGTTATCGGCGTTTTTATCTGAGTCTCGTTGAGAAATTTTTGACTCTGTAAATCTGCTCAGAAGTAAGATTTTGCTCCAAAAGTGCGTTATATGGCAGAATCTAGCACCAAATACATCATATTTCGTGTTCTTAGAGTGCTACTTGCAGTTTCACAAACTTTGGTATAAGTCGAAATCACGCTTTTCCGCGCAGATTTTCACAATCAAAGAGTTTATATTCCTATTCAGGACCTCATAATATATATGAATCTATTGACAAAAACATCATATTTCGTGTTTTCAGAGCGCTATCTGCAGTTATATGAAGTTTGAAATAAGTCAAAATTACCACATTCTGAGCAGTCTCAGAGTATCACAAATCACATAAATCTATCCAATACAACATGATAAGCATGAATCCGTCCTCAAATGCACAAAATTTTGCGTTTCCAGCAAGTTATCGGCGTTTTTTCTGAGTCTCGTTGAGAAATTTTTGACTCTGTCTATCTGCTCAGAAGCAAGATTCTGCTCCAAACGTGCGTTATATGGCAGAATCCAGCACCAAATACATCATATTTTGTGTTTATAGAGTGCTTTTTGCAGTTTTACAAACTTTGGAATAGGTCGAAATCACGCTTTCCCGCGCAGATTTTCACAATCAAAAAGTTCATATTCCTATTCAGGACCTCATAATATTTATGAATCTATTGACAAAAACATCATATTACGTGTTTTCAGAGCGCTATCTGCAGTTATATGAAGTTTGAAATAAGTCAAAATTACCACATTCTGAGCAGTTTCAAGTATCGCAAATCACATAGATCTATCCAATACAACATAATACGCATGAACCCGTCCTTAAATGCACAATATTTTGCGTTTCTAGCAAGTTATCGGCGTTTTATCTAAGTTTCGTTGAGAAATTTTTGACCTGTAAATCTGCTCAGAAGCAAGATTTTGCTTCAAAAGTGCGTTATATGGCAGAATATAGCACTAAATACATCATTTTTCGTGTTTTTAGAGTGCTATTTGCAGTTTCACAAACTTTAAGAAAAGTCGGAATCACGCTTTTCCGCGGAGATTTTCACATTCAAAAAGTTCATATTTCTATTCAGACCTCATAATATGTATGAATCTATTGACAAGAACATCATATCTCGTGTTTTCAGAGCGCTATCTGCAGTTATATGAAGTTTGAAATAAGTCAAAGCTACCACATTCTGAGCAGTTCAAAGTATCGCAAATCACATAAATCTATCCAATACAACATAATACGCATGAATCCGTCCTCAGATGCACAAAATTTTGCGTTTCCTGCAAGTTATCGGCGTTTTTTCTGAGTCTCGTTGAGAAATTTTAGACTCTGTAAATCTGCTCAGAAGCAAGATTCTGCTTCAAAAGTGCGTTATATGGCAGAATCTAGCACCAAATACATCATATTTCGTGTTCTTAGAGTGCTACTTGCAGTTTCACAAACTTTGGAATAAGTCGAAATCACGCTTTCCGCGCAGATTTTCACAATCAAAGAGTTTATATTCCTTTTCAGGACCTCATAATATATATGAATCTATTGACAAAAACATCATATTCCGTGTTTTCAGAGCGCTATCTGCAGTTATATGAAGTTTGAAATGAGTCAAAATTACCACATTCTGATCAGTTTCAAAGTATCGCAAATCACATAAATCTATTCAATACAACATAATACGCATGAATCCGTCAAAAATGCACAAAATTTTGCGTTTCCAGCAAGTTATCGGCGTTTTTTCTGAGTCTTGTTGAGGAATTTTTGACTCTGTAAATTTGCTCAGAAGCAAGATTTTGCTTCGAGAGTGCGTTATATGGCAGAATCTAGCACAAAATACATCATATTCCGTGTTTTCAGAGTACTATTTGCAGTTTAACAAACTTTGGAATAAGTCGAAATCACGCTTTTTCGCGCAGATTTTCACAATCAAAAAGTCCATATATCTATTCAGGACCTCATAATATGTAGGAATCTATTGACAAAAACATCATATTTCGTGTTTTCAGAGCGCTATCTGCAGTTATATGAAACTTGAAATAAGTCAAAATTACCACATTCTGAGCAGTTTCAAAGTATCGCAAATCACATAAATCTATTCAATACAACATGATACGCATGGATCCGTTCTCAAATGCACAAATTTTGCGTTTCCGGCAAGTTATCGGCGTTTTTTCTGAGTTTCGTTGAGAAATTTTTGACTCTGTAAATCTGCTCAGAAGTAAGATTTTGCTCCAAAAGTGCGTTATATGGCAGAATCTAGCACAAATACATCATATTTCGTGTTCTTAGAGTGCTACTTGCAGTTACACAAACTTGGAATAAGTCGAAATCACGCTTTTCCGCGCAGATTTTCACAATCAAAGAGTTTATATTCCTATTCTGGACCTCATAATATATATGAATCTATTGACAAAAACATCATATTTCGTGTTTTCAGAGCGCTATCTGCAGTTATATGAAGTTTGAAATAAGTCAAAATTACCACATTCTGAGCAGTCTCAGAGTATCACAAATCACATAAATCTTATCCAATACAACATGATAAGCATGAATCCGTCCTCAAATGCACAAAATTTTGCGTTTCCAGCAAGTTATCGGCGTTTTTCTGAGTCTCGTTGAGAAATTTTTGACTCTGTCAATCTGCTCTGAAGCAAGATTTTGCTCCAAACGTGCGTTATATGGCAGAATCCAGCACCAAATACATCATATTTTGTGTTTATAGAGTGCTTTTTGCAGTTTTACAAACTTTGGAATAGGTCGAAATCACGCTTTCCCGCGCAGATTTTCACAATCAAAAAGTTCATATTCCTATTCAGGACCTCATAATATTTATGAATCTATTGACAAAAACATCATATTACGTGTTTTCAGAGCGCTATCTGCAGTTATATGAAGTTTGAAATAAGTCCAAAATTACCACATTCTGAGCAGTTTCAAAGTATCGCAAATCACATAGATCTATCCAATACAACATAATACGCATGAACCCGTCCTTAAATGCACAAAATTTTGCGTTTCTAGCAAGTTATCGGCGTTCTATCTGAGTCTCGTTGAGAAATTTTGACCCTGTAAATCTGCTCAGAAGCAAGATTTTGCTTCAAAAGTGCGTTATATGGCAGAATCTAGCACCAAATACATCATTTTTCGTGTTTTTAGAGTGCTATTTGCAGTTTCACAAACTTTAAGATAAGTCGGAATCACGCTTTTCCGCGGAGATTTTCACATTCAAAAAGTTCATATTCCTATTCAGGACCTCATAATATGTATGAATCTATTGACAAGACATCATATCTCGTGTTTTCAGAGCGCTATCTGCAGTTATATGAAGTTTGAAATAAGTCAAAGCTACCACATTCTGAGCAGTTCAAAGTATCGCAAATCACATAAATCTATCCAATACAACATAATACCCATGAATCCGTCCTCAGATGCACAAAATTTTGCGTTTCCTGCAAGTTATCGGCGTTTTTTCTGAGTCTCGTTGAGAAATTTTTGACTCTGTAAATCTGCTCAGAAGCAAGATTCTGCTTCAAAGTGCGTTATATGGCAGAATCTAGCACCAAATACATCATATTTCGTGTTCTTAGAGTGCTACTTGCAGTTTCACAAACTTTGGAATATGTCGAAATCACGCTTTTCCGCGCAGATTTTCACAATCAAAGAGTTATATTCCTATTCAGGACCTCATAATATATATGAATCTATTGACAAAAAACATCATATTTCGTGTTTCAGAGCGCTATCTGCAGTTATATGAAGTTTGAAATGAGTCAAAATTACCACATTCTGATCAGTTTCAAAGTATCGCAATCACATAAATCTATTCAATACAACATAATACGCATGAATCCGTCAAAAATGCACCAAAATTTTGCGTTTCCAGCAAGTTATCGGCGTTTTTTCTGAGTCTTGTTGAGGAATTTTTGACTCTGTAAATCTGCTCAGAAGCAAGATTTTGCTTCGAAAGTGCGTTATATGGCAGATCTAGCACAAAATACATCATATTCCGTGTTTTCAGAGTACTATTTGCAGTTCTACAAACTTTGGAATAAGTCGAAATCACGCTTTTTCGCGCAGATTTTCACAATCAAAAAGTCCATATATCTATTCAGGACCTCATAATATGTAGGAATCTATTGACAAAAACATCATATTTCGTGTTTTCAGAGCGCTATCTGCAGTTATATGAAACTTGAAATAAGTCAAAATTACCACATTCTGAGCAGTTTCAAAGTATCGCAAATCACATAAATCTATTCAATACAACATGATACGCATGGATCCGTTCTCAAATGCACAAAATTTTGCGTTTCCAGCAAGTTATCGGCGTATTTTCTGAGTCTCGTTGAGAAACTTTTGACTGTGTAAATCTGCTCAGAAGCAAGATTTTGCTTCAAAAGTGCGTCATATGGCAGAATCTAGCACCAAATACATCATATTTCGTGTTTTTAGAGTGCTATTTGCAGTTTTACAAACTCTGGAATAAGTCGAAATCACGCTTTTTCGCGCAGATTTCCACAATCAAAAAGTTCATATTCTATTCAGGACCTTATAATATGTATGAATCTATTGACAAAAACATCATATTTTGTGTTCTCAGTGCGCTATCTGCTGTTATATGAACTTTGAATAAGTCAAAATTACCACATTCTGAGCAGTTTCATAGTATCACAAATCACATGAATCTATCCAATACAACATGATACGCATGAATTTGTCCTCAAATGCACAAAATTTTGCGTTTCCAGCAAGTTCTCGGCGTTTTTTTCTGAGTCTCGTTGAGAAATTTTTGACTCTGTAAATCTGCTCAGAAGGAAGATTTTGCTTCAAAAGTGCGTTATATGGCAGAATCTAGCAGCAAATACATCATATTTCGTGTTTTTTAGAGTGCTATTTGCAGTTTTACAAACTTTGGAATAAGTCGAAATCACGCTTTTCCGCGCAACTTTCACAATCAAAAAGTTTATATTCCTATTAAGGACCTCATAATATGTATGAATCTATTGACAAAAACATCATATTTCGTGTTTTCAGAGCGCTAGCTGCAGTTATATGAAGTTTGAATAAGTCGAAATTACCACATTCTAAGCAGTTTCAAAGTATCGCAAATCACATAAATCTATCAATACAACATAATACGCATGAATCCGTCCTTAAATGCACAAAATTCTGCGTTTCCAGCAAGTTATCGGCGTTTTTTCTGAGTCTTGTTGAGGAATTTTTGACTCTGTAAATCTGCTCAGAAGCAAGATTTTGCTTCAAAAGTGCGTTATATGGCAGAATCTAGCACCAAATACATCATATTCCGTGTTTTTAGAGTGGCTATTTGCAGTTTTACAAACTTTGGAATAAGTCGAAATCACGCTTTTCCGCGCAGATTTTCACAATCAAAAAGTCCATATATCTATTCAGGACCTCATAATATGTATGAATCTATTGACAAAAACATCATATTTAGTGTTTTCAGAGCGCTATCTGCAGTTATATGAAACTTGAAATAAGTCAAAATCACCACATTCTGAGCAGTTCCAAAGTATCGCAAATCACATAAATCTATTAAATACAACATGATACGCATGGATCCGTCCTCAAATGCACAAAATTTCGCGTTTCCAACAAGTTATCGGCGTTTTTTCTGAGTCTCGTTGAGAAACTTTGGCTCTTTAAATCTGCTCAGAAGCAAGATTTCGCTTCAAAAGTGCGTTATATGGCAGAATCTAGCACCAAATACAACATATTTCGTGTTTTTAGAGTGCTATTTGCAGTTTTACAAACTCTGGAATAAGTCGAAATCACGCTTTCCCGCGCAAATTTTCACAATCAAAAAGTTCATATTCCTATTCAGGACCTCATAATATGTATGAATCTATTGACAAAAACATCATATTTCGTGGTTTTCAGAGCGCTATCTGCAGTTATATTAAGTTTGAAATAAGTCAAAATTACCACATTCTGATCAGTTTCATAGTATCGCAAATCACATAAATCTATCCAATACAACATGATACGCATGAATCCGTCCTCAAATGCACAAAATTTTGCGTTTCCAGCAAGTAGTCGGCGTTTTTTCTGAGTCTCGTTGAGAAATTTTTGACTCTAAAAATCCGCTCAGAAGCAAGATTTTGCTTCAAAAGTGCGTTATATTGCAAAATCTTAGCACCAAATACATCATATTTCGTGTTTTTAGAGTGCTATTTGCAGTTTTAGAAACTTTGGAATAATTCGAAATCACGCTTTTCCGCGCAGATTTTCACAATCAAAAAGTTCATATTCCTATTCAGGACCTCATAATATGTATGAATCTATTAACAAAAACATGATATTTTGTGGTTTCAGAGCGCTATCAGCAGTTATTTGAAGTTTGAAATAAGTCAGAATTACCACATTCTGAGCAGTTTCAAAGTATCGCAAATCACATAAATCTATCCAATACAACATAATACGCATGAATCCGTCCTTAATTGCACAAAATTATGCGTTTCCAGCATGTTATCGGCGTTTTATCTGACTCTCGTTGAAAATTTTTGACTCTGTAAATCTGCTCAGAAGCAAGATTTTGCTTCATAAGTGCGTTATATGGCAGAATCTAGCACCAAATACATCATTTTTCGTGTTTTTAGAGTGCTATTTGCAGTTTTACAAACTCTGGAATAAGTCGAAATCACGCTTTCCCGCGCAGATTTTCACAATCAAGAAGTTCATATTCCTATTCAGGACCTCATAATATGTATGAATCTATTGACAAAAACATCATATTTCGTGTTCTCAGAGCGCTATCTGCAGTTATATGAACTTTGAAATAAGTCAAAATTACCACATTTTGAGCAGGTTCAAAGTATTGAAAATCACATGAATCTATCCAATACAACATAATACGCATCAATCCGTTCGTCAAATACACTAAATTTTGCGTTTCCAGCAAGTTATCGGCGTTCTTTCTGAGTCTCGTTGAGGAATTCTTGACTCTGTAAATCTGCTCAGAAGCAAGATTTTGCTTCAAAAGTGCGTTATATTGTAGAATCTAGCACCATATTCCTATTCAGGACCTCATATATGTATGAATCTATTGACAAAAACATCATATTTCGTGTTTTCAGAGCGCTATCTGCAGTTATATGAAGTTTGAAATAAGTCAAAATTACCACATTCTGAGCAGTTTCATAGTATCACAAATCACATAAATCTATCCGATACAACATGATGCCGCATGAATCCGTCCTCAAATACACAAAATTTTGCGTTTCCAGCAAGTAATCGGCGTTTTTTCTGAGTCTCGTTGAGAAATTTTTGACTCTGTCAATCTGCTCAGAAGCAAGATTTCGCTCCAAACGTGCGTTATATGGCAGAATCCAGCACCAAATACATCATATTTTGTGTTTATAGAGTGCTATTTGCAGTTTTACAAACTTTGGAATAGGTCGAAATCACGCTTTCCCGCGCAAATTTTTCACAATCAAAAAGTTCATATTCCTATTCAGGACCTCATAATATTTATGAATCTATTGACAAAAACATCATATTTTGTGTTTTCAGAGCGCTATCTGCAGTTATATGAGGTTTGAAATAAGTCAAAATTACCACATTCTGAGCAGTTTCAAAGTATCGCAAATCACATAGATCTATCCAATACAACATAATACGCAAGAATCCGTCCTTGAATGCACAAAATTTTGCGTTTCCAGCAAGTTATCGGCGTTTTATCTGAGTCTCGTTGAGAAAATTTTTGACCCTGTAAATCTGCTCAGAAGCAAGATTTTGCTTCAAAAGTGCGTTATATGGCAGAATCTAGCACCAAATACATCATTTTTCGTGTTTTTAGAGTGCTATTTGCAGTTTCACAAACTTTAAGATAAGTCGAAATCACGCTTTTCCGCGCAGATTTTTACATTCAAAAAGTTCATATTCCTATTCAGGACCTCATAATATGTATGAATCTATTGACAAGAACATCATAGCTCGTGTTTTCAGAGCGCTATCTGCAGTTATATGAAGTTTGAAATAAGTCAAAGCTACCACATTCTGAGCAGTTTCAAAGTATCGCAAATCACTTAAATCTATCCAATACAACATAATACGCATGAATCCGTTTTCAGATGCACAAAATTTTGCGTTTCCAGCAAGTTATCGGCGTTTTTTCTGAGTCTCGTTGAGAAATTTTTGACTCTGTTAATCTGCTCAGAAGCAAGATTCTGCTTCAAAAGTGCGTTGTATGGCAGAATCTAGCACCAAATACATCATATCTCGTGTTCTTAGAGTGCTACTTGCAGTTTCACAAACTTTGGAATAAGTCGAAATCACGCTTTTCCGCGCAGAATTTTACAATCAAAGAGTTCATATTCCTATTCAGGACCTCATAATATGTATGAATCTATTGACAAAAACATCATATTTCGTGTTTTCATAGCGCTATCTGCAGTTATATGAAGTTTGAAATAAGTCAAAATTACCACATTCTGAGCAGTTTCATAGTATCACAAATCACATAAATCTATCCAATACAACATGATACGCATGAATCCGTCCTCAAATGCACAAAATTTTGCGTTTCCAGCAAGTTATCGGCGTTTTTCTGAGTCTCGGTTGAGAAATTTTTGACTCTGTAAATCTGCTCAGAAGCAAGATTTTGCTTCAAAAGTGCATTATATGGCAGACTCTAGCACCAAATACATCATATTCCATGTTTTTAGAGTGCTATTTGCAGTTTTACAAACTTTGGAATAAGTCGAAATCACGCTTTTCCGCGCAAACTTTCACAATCAAAAAGTTTATATTCCTATTAAGGATCTCATAATATGTATGAATCTATTGACAAAAACATCATATTGCGTGTTTTCAGAGCGCTAGCTGCAGTTATATGAAGTTTGAAATCAGTCGAAATTACCACATTCTGAGCAGTTTTCAAAGTATCGCAAATCACATAAATCTATCCAATACAACATAATACGCATGAATCCGTCCTCAAATGCAACAAAATTCTGCGTTTCCAGCAAGTTATCGGCGTTTTTTCTGAGTCTTGTTGAGGAATTTATGACTCTGTAAATCTGCTCAGAAGCAAGATT
The DNA here is from genome assembly GCA_963989225.1 of Dromius quadrimaculatus. Classification (NCBI taxonomy): domain Eukaryota; kingdom Metazoa; phylum Arthropoda; class Insecta; order Coleoptera; family Carabidae; genus Dromius; species Dromius quadrimaculatus. Next base: position 72,429 of record CAXDIG010000314.1, on the reverse strand, counting down.
TTGCTTCAAAAGTGCGTTATATGGCAGAATCTAGCACCAAATACATCATATTCCGTGTTTTTAGAGTGCTATTTGCAGTTTTACAAACTTTGGAATAAGTCGAAATCACGCTTTTCCGCTCAGATTTTCACAATCAAAAAGTCCATATATCTATTCAGGACCTCATAATATGTATGAATCTATTGACAAAAACATCATATTTCGTGTTTTCAGAGCGCTATCTGCAGTTATATTAAATTTGAAATAAGTCAAAATTACCACATTCTGATCAGTTTCATAGTATCGCAAATCACATAAATCTATCCAATACAACATAAAACGCATGAATCCGTCCTCAAATGCACAAAATTTCTTTGTTTCCAGCAAGTCATCGGCGTCTTTTCTGAGTCTCGTTGAGAAATATTTGACTCTGTAAACCTGCTCAGAAGCAAGATTTTGCTTGAAAAGTACGTTATATGGCAGAATCTAGCACCAAATACATCATATTTTGTGTTTTTAGAGTGCTATTTGCAGTTTTACAAACTTTGGAATAGATCGAAATCACGCTTTCCCGCGCAAATTTTCACAATCAAAAAGTTCATATTCCTACACAGAACCTTATAATATGTATGAATCTATTGACAAAAACATCATATCTCGTGTTTTCAGTGCGCTATCTGCAGTTATATGGAGTTTGAAATATGTCAAAATTACCACATTCTGAGCAGTTTTAGAGTATCGCAAATTACATAAATCTATACGATACAACATAATACGCATGAATCCGTCCTCAAATGCACGAAAATTTGCGTTTCCAGCAAGTTATCGGCGTTTTTTCTAAGTCTCGTTGAGAAATTTTTGACTCTAAAAAATCCGCTCAGAAGCAAGATTTTGCTTCAAAAGTGCGTTATATTGCAAAATCTAGCACAAAATACATCATATTTCGTGTTTTTAGAGTGCTATTTGCAGTCTTAGAAACTTTGGAATAATTCGAAATCACGCTTTTCCGCGCAGATTTTCACAATCAAAAAGTTCATATTCCTATTCAGGACCTCATAATATGTATGAATCTATTGACAAAAACATGATATTTTGTGGTCTCAGAGCGCTATCAGCAGTTATATGAAGTTTGAAATAAGTCAGAATTACCACATTCTGAGCAGTTTCAAAGTATCGCAAATCACATAAATCTATCCAATACAACATAATACGCATGAATCCGTCCTTAATTGCACGAAATTTTGCGTTTCCAGCATGTTATCGGTGTTTTTATCTGAGTCTCGTTGAGAAATTTTTGACTCTGTAAATCTGCTCAGAAGCAAGATTTTGCTTCAAAAGTGCGTTATATGGCAGAATCTAGCACCAAATACATCATTTTTCGTGTTTTAGAGTGCTATTTGCAGTTTTACAAACTCTGGAATAAGTCGAAATCACGCTTTCCCGCGCAGATTTTTCACAATCAAAAAGATCATATTCCCATTCAGGACCTCATAATATGTATGAATCTATTGACAAAAACATCATATTTCGTGTTTTTAGAGCGCTATCTGCAGTTATATGAAGTTTGAAATAAGTCAAAGCTACCACATTCTGAGCAGTTTCAAAGTATCGCAAATCACATAAATCTATCCAATACAACATAATACGCATGAATCCGTTTTCAGATGCACAAAATTTTGCGTTTCCAGCAAGTTATCGGCGTTTTTTCTGAGTCTCGTTGAGAAATTTTTGACTCTGTAAATCTGCTCAGAAGTAAGATTTTGCTTCAAAAGTGCATTATATGGCAGAATCTAGCATCAAATACATCATATTTCGTGTTTTTAGAGTGCTATTTGCAGTTTCACAAACATTGGAATAAGTCGAAATCACGCTTTTCCGCGCAAATTTCCTCAATCAAAAAGTTCATATTCCTTTTCAGGATCTCATAATATGTATGAATCTATTGACAAAAACATCATATTTCGTGTTTTCAGAGCGCTATCTGCAGTTATATTAAGTTTGAAATAAGTCAAAATTACCACATTCGGATCAGTTCCATAGTATCGCAAATCTATACAACATGATACGCATGAATCCAGCCTCAAATGCACAAAATTTGGCGTTTCCAGCAAGTAATCGGCGTTTTTTCTGAGTCTCGTTGAGAAATTTTTGACTCTGTAAATCTGTTCAGAAGCAAGATTTTGCTGCAAAAGTGCGTTAAATGGCAGTATCTAGCACCAAATACATCATATTTCGTGTTTTTAGAGTGCTATTTACAGTTTTACAAACTTTGGAATAAGTCGAAATCACTCTTTCCCGCGCGAATTTCCACAATCAAAAAGTTCATATTCCTACTCAGAACCTCATAATATGTATGAATCTATTGACAAAAACATCATATCTCGTGTTTTCAGTGCGCTATCGGCAGTTATATCACATAAGTCTATCCAATACAACATAATACGCTTGAATCCGTCCTCAAATGCACTGGATATCGCGTTTCCAGCAAGTTATCGACGTTTTTTCTGAGTCTCGTTGAGGAATTCTTGACTGTTAATCTGCTCAGAAGCAAGATTCTGATTCAAAAGTGCGTTATATGGCAGAATCTAGCACCAAATACATCATATTTCGTGTTCTTAGAGTGCTACTTGCAGTTTCACAAACTTAGGAATAAGTCGGAATCACGCTTTTCCGCGCAGATTTTCACAATTAAAGAGTTCATATTTCTATTCAGGACCTCATAATATGTATGAATCTATTGACAAAAACATCATATTTCGTGTTTTCATAGCGCTATCTGCAGTTATATGAAGTTTGAAATAAGTCAAAATTACCACATTCTGAGCAGATTCATAGTATCACAAATCACATAAATCTATCCAATACAACATGATACGCATGAACCCGTCCTCAAATGTACAAAATTTTGCGTTTCCAGCAAGTTATCGGCGTTTTTTCTGAGTCTCGTTGAGAAATTTTTGACCCTGTCAATCTGCTGTGAAGCTTCAAAAGTGCGTTATATGGCAGAATCCAGCTCCAAATACATCATATTTTGTGTTTTTAGAGTGCTATTTGCAGTTCTACAAACTTTGGAATAGGTCGAAATCACGCTGTTCCGCGCAAATTTTCACAATCAAAAAGTTCATATTCCTATTCAGGACCTCATAATATTTAAGAATCTATTGACAAAAACATCATATTTCGTGTTTCCAGAGCGCTATCTGCAGTCATATGAAGTTTGAAATAAGTCAAAATTACTACATTCTGAGCAGTTCCAAAGTATCGCAAATCACATAAATCTATCCAATACAACATAATACGCATGAATCCGTCCTCAGATGCACAAAATTTTGCGTATCCAGCAAGTTATCGGGCGTTTTTTCTGAGTCTCGTTGAGAGATTTTTGACTCTGTAAATCTGCTCAGAAGCAAGATTTTGCTTCAAAAGTGCGTTATATGGCAGAATCTTGCACCAAATACATCATATTTTGTGTTTTCAGAGTGCTATTTGCAGTTTCACAAACTTTGAAATAAGTCGAAATCACGCTTCTCCGCGCAAATTTTCACAATCAAAAAGTTTATATTCCTATTCAGGACCTCATAATATGTATGAATCTATTGACAAGAACATCATATTTTGTGTTCTCAGAGCGCTATCGGCAGTTATATGAAGTTTGAAATGAGTCAAATTTACCACATTCTGATCAGTTTCAAAGTATCGCAAATCACATAAATCTATCCAATACAACATAATACGCATGAATCCGTCAAAAATGCACAAAATTTTGCGTTTCCAGCAAGTTATCGGCGTTTTTTCTGAGTCTTGTTGAGGAATTTTTGACTCTGTAAATCTGCTCAGAAGCAAGATTTTGCTTCATGAGTGCGTTATATGGCAGAATCTAGCACCAAATACATCATATTCCGTGTTTTTAGAGTGCTATTTGCAGTTTTACAAACTTTGGAATAAGTCGAAATTACGCTTTTCCGCGCAGATTTTCACAATCAAAAAGTCCATATATCTATTCAGGACCTCATAATATGTATGAATCTATTGACAAAAACATCATGTTTCGTGTTTTCAGAGCGCTATCTGCAGTTATATGAAACTTGAAATAAGTCAAAATTACCACATTCTGAGAAGTTTCAAAGTATCGCAAATCACATAAATCTATTCAATACAACATGATACGCATGGATCCGTCCTCAAATGCACAAAATTTTTGCGTTTCCAACAAGTTATAGGCGTTTTTTCTGAGTCTCGTTGAGGAACTTTTGACTCTGTAAATCTGCTCAGAAGCAAGATTTTGCTTTAAAAGTGCGTTATATGGCAGAATCTAGCACCAAATACATCATATTTCGTGTTTTTAGAGTGCTATTTGCAGTTTTAGAAACTTGGAATAACTCGAAATCACGCTTTTCCGCGCAGATTTTCACATCAAAAAGTTCATATTCCTATTCAGGACCTCATAATATGTATGAATCTATTGACAAAAAACATCATATTTTGTGGTTTCAGAGCGCTATCAACAGTTATATGAAGTTTGAAATAAGTCAGAATTACCACATTCTGAGCAGTTTCAAAGTATCGCAAATCACATAAATCTATCCAATACAACATAATACCCATGAATCCGTCCTCAATTGCACAAAATTTTGCGTCTCCAGCATGTTATCGGCGTTTATCTGAGACTCGTTGAGAAATTTTTGACTCTGTAAATCTGCTCAGAAGCAAGATTTTGCTTCAAAAGTGCGTTATATGGCAGAATCTAGCACCAAATACATCATTTTTCGTGTTTTTAGAGTGCTATTTGCAGTTTTACAAACTTTGGAGTAAGTCGAAATCACGCTTTTCCGCGCAAATTTTCACAATCAAAAAATCGGTTGTCTGTAAAGTCGGTTTACTGACGATAGTTCAACGTGATAACGTCATAAGAAAATAGTGATGGAGTGGTTGCATTGGTTTGATAGATATTTTGGATGGATATAGAGAAGGAGGTTAATGGAAATCAGGAATTGAATTGATTAAGTTACATTTATTTGTACGCATAAATACAGTTTTGTCAATTTTTTTATCCCTTCATTTTGTATCAACATTACTTCTCTCAGCAAGTAAACTGAATAAAAGTTGTTCAATTAGTTACTCAATTATTTTCGCAAATTTAATCGTAACTTGTTGTGAAAAAGTGATAATCTTGAATAATTCATTTTAAGACATAAACTGTGACTTGAATTATTGTTCATAAATCCCAAATTTAAAATTTTAAATCTAGAAACATCAATAAAGTTTTTTGTAACTCTAGCTTTTGAAAAGCCCGCCTCAATGTATTTGATATGGGAGAAAATTGTTCCCTTTGACGGCTGGCTGATCCAACCTGTCATTACAGACACGTTGTTATGATATGTGGAAGATTTAACATTTATGTTCTAATTTTTTGAAATCATAGCTACACTTGACTATTATTTCGATCGAATAGTGAAGCCATTGATTTTTTACTCATCGCGAAATAGTTCTGGGTAAGAGTGACTAATAGGTCACTATGACATTTCGCACAATTTTAACGAGATGGCAATACTGGCGTCTCTGCAGTAAAAACAAATTCTGTCAGTGGCACTAAAACAGTGTTCATGTGTAACAATGGTTGTAGGTTAGCTCGCTACGCTCGCGGCTTTAACAAACTTCTCTGAATATTACCGCACCTGCGCTGCGCGCGCCCTGTAGAACTGAACTTGAGAGGAAACCACCTCGAAGGGTGAACTTCTCCATGATGGACCGAAATAATGAAACGTTTACATGTCATGTTTGAGGACTACTGCTTAGCTACCATTTACTCTGTACACATGTATTTCGTGCGCAAACGCATTATCATAGTGACCTATCATTCACTTTATCCTAGTTCTGTTAACTTATTGCTATAGTTTTGTCAATTATAGCATAACCTACAATCGCTGCACTAGCGGACCGATGCCATTCATTTTATTAATGAAGGCACGAATATTCGACAAAATATCACTGAACATATATCTAATATCGAAAGAATCATTACCTTTATCGCCGCAATTATCTTTGCTATAAACAATTGACACCACATTCACTCTTCACTGCACTTCATACTTGACAAAAACATGTAAATGTATTATTGTATAGCAGCTGTCCACGCAGACGCATCGCTCACTCAAGTAGGAGAGCGACAGATGTCGAACGCTGCCGAACGCGTATGCCGATTGTGCCTCATTGTCGCTCGTTCCGCGCTCTCGCTTGTACTTCAAGCCTTAAATGGAACGCCTCAGAGCGAGGTAACGCCGCATGAGTCATGTTTTTTAATGCGTGCAACAGGCTCCATTGAATTATAAAACGAATTCACGGCAAAAACAAATATATCCCAATTGTATGAGTCCTTTCATTACTTTGTTGCACCAGAAATCGTGCTTCAAGCCCGTTCCATATAAAATCTTCAACACAAACTGTCGTCTCTTGACATATTACAGCAGTACATCATAATCTTATTAATTACTCATTTAATTTATTCTTATTGATAAATAATCATTGGCATTTGTGATGACGTAATGGAACACCTCAGAGCGAGAGAGGTAACGCCGTATGAGTCATGTTTTTTCGTGCGTGCAGCCAGTTCTATCGAATTATGAGACGTTATCACGTCAAAAGTTGATATTCCTATTCAGGACCTCATAATATGTATGAATCTATTAACGAAAACATCATATTTCGTGTTTTCAGAGCGCTATCTGCAGTTATATGAAGTTTGAAATGAGTCAAAATAACCACATTCTGAGCTGTTTCAAAGTATCGCAAATCACATAAATCCATCCAATACAACATGATACGCATGAATCCGTCCTAAAATGCACAAAATTTTGCGTTTCCTGCAAGTTATCGGCGTTTTTTCTGAGTCTCGTTGAGAAATTTTTGACTCTGTAAATCTGCTAAGAAGCAAGATTTTGCTTCAAAAATGCGTTATATGGCAGAATCTAGCACCAAATACATCATTTTTGAGTGCTATTTGCAGTTTGACTAACTTTTGAATAAGTCGAAATCACGCTTTTCTGCGCAAATTTTCACAATCAAAAAGTTCATATTCCTATTCAGGACCTCATAATATGTATGATTCTATTGACAAAAACATCATATTTCGTGTTTTCAGAGCGCTATCTGCAGTTATATGAAGTTTGAAATAAGTCAAAATTACCACATTCTGAGCAGTTTCAAAGTATCGAAAATCACATACATCTATCCAATACAACATGATACGCATGAATCCGTCCTAAAATGCACAAAATTTTGCGTTTCCTGCAAGTTATCGGCGTTTTTTCTGAGTCTCGTTGAGAAATTTTTGACTCTGTAAATCTGCTCAGAAGAAAGATTTTGCTTCAAAAATGCGTTATATGGCAGAATCTAGCACCAAATACATCATATTCCGTGTTCTTAGAGTGCTATTTGCAGTTTTACAAACTTTGGAATAAGTCGAGATCACGCTTTCCCGCGCAGATTTTCACAATCAAAAAGTTCATTTTCCTATTCAGGACCTCATAATATGTATGAATCTATTGACAGAAACATCATATTTCGTGTTTTTAGAGCGCTATCTGCGGTTATATGAAGTTTGAAATAAGTCAAAATTACCACATTCTGAGCAGTTTCAAAGTATCGCAAATCACATAAATCTATCCAATACAACATGATACGCATGAATTTCGTCCTCAGATGCACAAAATTCTGCGTTTCCAGCAAGTTATCGGTGTTTTCTCTGAGTCTCGTTGAGAAATTTTTGACTCTGTGAATCTGCTCAGAAGTAAGATTTTGCTTCAAAAGTGCATTATATGACAAAATCTAGCACCAAATACATCATATTCCGCGTTTTTAGAGTTCTTCTTGCAGTTTCACAAAATTTTGGAATGTCGAAATCACGCTTCTCCGCGCAGATATTCACAATCAAAAAGTTCATATTCCTATTCAGGACCTTATAATATGTATGAATCTATTGACAAAAACATCATATTTTGTGTTCTCAGAGCGCTATCTGCAGTTATATGTACTTTGAAATAAGTCAAAATTACCATATTTTGAGCAGGTTCAAAGTATCGCAAATCACATAAATCTATCCAATACAACATAATACCCATGAATCCGTCCTCAAAATACACAAAATTCTGCGTTTCCAGCAAGTTATCGGCGTTTTTTCTGAGTCTCGTTGAGAAATATTCTACTCTGTAAATCTGCTCAGAAGTAAGATTTTGCTTTAAAGGTGCGTTAAATGGCAGAATCTAGCACCAGATACATCATATTTCGTGTTTTCAGAGTGCTATTTGCAGTTTCACAAACTTTGGGATAAGTCGAAATCACGCTTTTCCGCGCAAATTTCCACAATCAAAAAGTTCATATTCCTACTCAGGACCTCATAATATGTATGAATCTATTGACAAAAACATCATATTTCGTGTTTTCAACGCGCTATCTGCAGTTATATGAAGTTTGAAATAAGTCAAAATTACCACATACTGATCAGTTTCATAGTATCGCAAATCAATACAACATGATACGCATGAATCCGTCCTCAAATGCACAAAATTTTGCGTTTCCAGCAAGTAATCGGCGTTTTTTCTGAGTCTCGTTGAGAAATTTTTGACTCTAAAAATCCGCTCAGAAGCAAGATTTTGCTTCAAAAGTGCGTTATTATATGCAAAATCTAGCACCAAATACATCATATTTCGTGTTTTTAGAGTGCTATTTGCAGTTTTAGAAACTTTGAATAATTCGAAATCACGCTTTTCAGCGCAGATTTTCACAATCAAAAAGTTCATATTCCTATTCAGGACCTCATAATATGTATGAATCTATTAACAAAAACATGAATATTTTGTGGTTTCAGAGCGCTATCAGCAGTTATTTGAAGTTTGAAATAAGTCAGAATTACCACATTCTGAGCAGTTTCAAAGTAACGCAAATCACATAAATCTATCCAATACAACATAATACGCATGAATCCGTCCTTAATTGCACAAAATTATGCGTTTCAGCATGTTATCGGCGTTTTATCTGACTCTCGTTGAAAATTTTTTGACTCTGTAATTCTGCTCAGAAGCAAGATTTTGCTTCAAAAGTGCGTTATATTGCAGAATCTAGCACCAAATACATCATTTTTCGTGTTTTTAGAGTGCTATTTGCAGTTTTACAAACTCTGGAATAAGTCGAAATCACGCTTTCCCGCGCAGATTTTCACAATCAAGAAGTTCATATTCCTATTCAGGACCTCATAATATGTATGAATCTATTGACAAAAACATCATATTTCGTGTTCTCAGAGCGCTATCTGCAGTTATATGAACTTTGAAATAAGTCAAAATTACCACATTTTGAGCAGGTTCAAAGTATTGAAAATCACATGAATCTATCCAATACAACATAATACGCATCAATCCGTTCTCAAATACACTAAATTTTGCGTTTCCAGCAAGTTATCGGCGTTCTTTCTGAGTCTCGTTGAGGAATTCTTGACTCTGTAAATCTGCTCAGAAGCAAGATTTTTGCTTCAAAAGTGCGTTATATTGTAGAATCTAGCACCATATTCCTATTCAGGACCTCATAATATGTATGAATCTATCGACAAAAACATCATATTTCGTGTTTTCAGAGCGCTAGCTGCAGTTATATGAAGTTTGAAATAAGTCGAAATTACCACATTCTAAGCAGTTTCAAAGTATCGCAAATCACATAAATCTATCCAATACAACATAATACGCATGAATCCGTCCTTGAATGCACAAAATTCTGCGTTTCCAGCAAGTTATCGGCGTTTTTTCTGAGTCTTGTTGAGGAATTTTTGACTCTGTAAATCTGCTCAGAAGCAAGATTTTGCTTCAAAAGTGCGTATAATGGCAGAATCTAGCACCAAATACATCATATTCCGTGTTTTTAGAGTGCTATTTGCAGTTTTACAAACTTTGGAATAAGTCGAAATCACGCTTTTCCGCGCAGATTTTCACAATCAAAAAGTCCATATATCTATTCAGGACCTCATAATATGTATGAATCTATTGACAAAAACATCATATTTAGTGTTTTCAGAGCGCTATCTGCAGTTATATGAAACTTGAAATAAGTCAAAATCACCACATTCTGAGCAGTTCCAAAGTATCGCAAATCACATAAATCTATTAAATACAACATGATACGCATGGATCCGTCCTCAAATGCACAAAATTTCGCGTTTCCAACAAGTTATCGGCGTTTTTTCTGAGTCTCGTTGAGAAACTTTGGCTCTTTAAATCTGCTCAGAAGCAAGATTTCGCTTCAAAAGTGCGTTATATGGCAGAATCTAGCACCAAATACAACATATTTCGTGTTTTTAGAGTGCTATTTGCAGTTTTACAAACTCTGGAATAAGTCGAAATCACGCTTTCCCGCGCAAATTTTCACAATCAAAAAGTTCATATTCCTATTCAGGACCTCATAATATGTATGAATCTATTGACAAAAACATCATATTTCGTGTTTTCAGAGCGCTATCTGCAGTTATATTAAGTTTGAAATAAGTCAAAATTACCACATTCTGATCAGTTTCATAGTATCGCAAATCACATAAATCTATCCAATACAACATGATACGCATGAATCCGTCCTCAAATGCACAAAATTTTGCGTTTCCAGCAAGTAATCGGCGTTTTTTCTGAGTCTCGTTGAGAAATTTTTGACTCTAAAAATCCGCTCAGAAGCAAGATTTTGCTTCAAAAGTGCGTTATATTGCAAAATCTAGCACCAAATCCATCATATTTAGTGTTTTTAGAGTGCTATTTGCAGTTTTAGGAACTTTGGAATAATTCGAAATCACGCTTTTCCGCGCAGATTTTCACAATCAAAAAGTTCATATTCCTATTCAGGACCTCATAATATGTATGAATCTATTAACAAAAACATGATATTTTGTGGTTTCAGAGCGCTATCAGCAGTTATTTGAAGTTTGAAATAAGTCAGAATTACCACATTCTGAGCAGTTTCAAAGTATCGCAAATCACATAAATCTATCCAATACAACATGATACGCATGAATCCGTCCTTAATTGCACAAAATTATGCGTTTTCCAGCATGTTATCGGCGTTTTATCTGACTCTCGTTGAAAAATTTTTGACTCTGTAAATCTGCTCAGAAGCAAGATTTTGCTTCAAAAAGCGTTATATGGCAGAATCTAGCACCAAAATACATCATTTTTCGTGTTTTTAGAGTGCTATTTGCAGTTTTACAAACTCTGGAATAAGTCGAAATCACGCTTTCCCCGCGCAGATTTTCACAATCAAGAAGTTCATATTCCTATTCAGGACCTCATAATATGTATGAATCTATTGACAAAAACATCATATTTCGTGTTTTCAGAGCGCTATCTGCAGTTATATTAAATTTGAAATAAGTCAAAATTACCACATTCTGATCAGTTTCATAGTATCGCAAATCACATAAATCTATCCAATACAACATGATACGCATGAATCCGTCCTCAAATACACAAAATTTTGCGTTTCCAGCAAGTTATCGGCGTTTTTTCTGAGTCTCGTTGAGAAATTTTTTGACTCTGTCAATCTGCTCAGAAGCAAGATTTCGCTCCAAACGTGCGTTATATGGCAGAATCCAGCACCAAATACATCATATTTTGTGTTTATAGAGTGCTATTTGCAGTTTTACAAACTTTGGAATAGGTCGAAATCACGCTTTCCCGCGCAATTTTCACAATCAAAAAGTTCATATTCCTATTCAGGACCTCATAATATGCATGAATCTATTGACAAAAACATCATATTTCGTGTTTTCAGAGCGCTATCTGCAGTTATATGAGGTTTGAAATAAGTCAAAATTACCACATTCTGAGCAGTTTCAAAGTATCGCAAATCACATAGATCTATCCAATACAACATAATACGCAAGAATCCGTCCTTGAATGCACAAAATTTTTGCGTTTCCAGCAAGTTATCGGCGTTTATCTGAGTCTCGTTGAGAAATTTTTGACCCTGTAAATCTGCTCAGAAGGAAGATTTTGCTTCAAAAGTGCGTTATATGGCAGAATCTAGCACCAAATACATCATTTTTCATGTTTTTAGAGTGCTATTTGCAGTTTCACAAACTTTAAGATAAGTCGGAATCACGCTTTTCCCGCGCAGATTTTTACATTCAAAAAGTTCATATTCCTATTCAGGACCTCATAATATGTATGAATCTATTGACAAGAACATCATATCTCGTGTTTTCAGAGCGCTATCTGCAGTTATATGAAGTTTGAAATAAGTCAAAGCTACCACATTCTGAGCAGTTTCAAAGTATCGCAAATCACTTAAATCTATCCAATACAACATAATACGCATGAATCCGTTTTCAGATGCACAAAATTTTGCGTTTCCAGCAAGTTATCGGCGTTTTTTCTGAGTCTCGTTGAGAAATTCTTGACTCTGTTAATCTGCTCAGAAGCAAGATTCTGCTTCAAAAGTGCGTTGTATGGCAGAATCTAGCACCAAATACATCATATTTCGTGTTCTTAGAGTGCTACTTGCAGTTTCACAAACTTTGGAATAAGTCGAAATCACGCTTTTCCGCGCAGATTTTTTACAATCAAAGAGTTCATATTCCTATTCAGGACCTCATAATATGTATGAATCTATTGACAAAAACATCATATTTCGTGTTTTCATAGCGCTATCTGCAGTTATATGAAGTTTGAAATAAGTCAAAATTACCACATTCTGAGCAGTTTCATAGTATCACAAATCACATAAATCTATCCAATACAACATGATACGCATGAATCCGTCCTCAAATGCACAAAATTTTGCGTTTCCAGCAAGTTATCGGCGTTTTTTCTGAGTCTCGTTGAGAAAATTTTGACTCTGTAAATCTGCTCAGAAGCAAGATTTTGCTTCAAAAGTGCATTATATGGCAGAATCTAGCACCAAATACATCATATTCCATGTTTTTAGAGTGCTATTTGCAGTTTTACAAACTTTGGAATAAGTCGAAATCACGCTTTTCCGCGCAAACTTTCACAATCAAAAAGTTTATATTCCTATTAAGGATCTCATAATATGTATGAATCTATTGACAAAAACATCATATTGCGTTTTTTCAGAGCGCTAGCTGCAGTTATATGAAGTTTGAAATAAGTCGAAATTACCACATTCTGAGCAATTTTCAAAGTATCGCAAATCACATAAATCTATCCAATACAACATAATACGCATGAATCCGTCCTCAATGCACAAAATTCTGCGTTTCCAGCAAGTTATCGGCGTTTTTTCTGAGTCTTGTTGAGGATTTTTTGACTCTGTAAATCTGCTCAGAAGCAAGATTTTGCTTCAAAAGTGCGTTATATGGCAGAATCTAGCACCAAATACATCATATTCCGAGTTTTTAGAGTGCTATTTGCAGTTTTACAAACTTTGGAATAAGTCGAAATCACGCTTTTCCGCTCAGATTTTCACAATCAAAAAGTCCATATATCTATTCAGGACCTCATAATATGTATGAATCTATTGACAAAAACATCATATTTCGTGTTTTCAGAGCGCTATCTGCAGTTATATTAAATTTGAAATAAGTCAAAATTACTACATTCTGATCAGTTTCATAGTATCACAAATCACATGAATCTATCCAATACAACATGATACGCATGAATTTGTCCTCAAATGCACAAAATTTTGCGTTTCCAGCAAGTTCTCGGCGTTTTTTCTGAGTCTCGTTGAGAAATTTTTGACTCTGTAAATCTGCTCAGAAGGAAGATTTTGCTTCAAAAGTGCGTTATATGGCAGAATCTAGCAGCAAATACATCATATTTCGTGTTTTTAGAGTGCTATTTGCAGTTTTACAAACTTTGGAATAAGTCGAAATCACGCTTTTCCGCGCAAACTTTCACAATCAAAAAGTTTATATTCCTATTAAGGACCTCATTATATGTATGAATCTATTGACAAAAACATCATATTTCGTGTTTTCAGAGCGCTAGCTGCAGTTATATGAAGTTTGAAATAAGTCGAAATTACCACATTCTAAGCAGTTTCAAAGTATCGCAAATCACATAATCTATCCAATACAACATAATACGCATGAATCCGTCCTTAAATGCACAAAATTCTGCGTTTCCAGCAAGTTATCGGCGTTTTTTCTGAGTTCTTGTTGAGGAATTTTTGACTCTGTTAAATCTGCTCAGAAGCAAGATTTTGCTTCAAAAGTGCGTTATATGGCAGAATCTAGCACCAAATACATCATATTCCGTGTTTTTAGAGTGCTATTTGCAGTTTTACAAACTTTGGAATAAGTCGAAATCACGCTTTTCCGCGCAGATTTTCACAATAAAAGTCCATATATCTATTCAGGACCTCATGATGTGTATGAATCTATTGACAAAAACATCATATTTAGTGTTTTCAGAGCGCTATCTGCAGTTATATTAAATTTGAAATAAGTCAAAATCACCACATTCTGAGCAGTTCCAAAGTATCGCAAATCACATAAATCTATTAAATACAACATGATACGCATGGATCCGTCCTCAAATGCACAAAATTTCGCGTTTCCAACAAGTTATCGGCGTTTTTTCTGAGTCTCGTTGAGAAACTTTGGCTCTTTAAATCTGCTCAGAAGCAAGATTTCGCTTCAAAAGTGCGTTATATGGCAGAATCTAGCACCAAATACAACATATTTCGTGTTTTTAGAGTGCTATTTGCAGTTTTACAAACTCTGGAATAAGTCGAAATCACGCTTTCCCGCGCAAATTTTCACAATCAAAAGTTCATATTCCTATTCAGGACCTCATAATATGTATGAATCTATTGACAAAAACATCATATTTCGTGTTTTCAGAGCGCTATCTGCAGTTATATTAAGTTTGAAATAAGTCAAAATTACCACATTCTGATCAGTTTCATAGTATCGCAAATCACATAAATCTATCCAATACAACATGATACGCATGAATCCGTCCTCAAATGCACAAAATTTTGCGTTTCCAGCAAGTAATCGGCGTTTTTTCTGAGTCTCGTTGAGAAATTTTTGACTCTAAAAATCCGCTCAGAAGCAAGATTTTGCTTCAAAAGTGCGTTATATTGCAAAATCTAGCACCAAATACATCATATTTCGTGTTTTTAGAGTGCTATTTGCAGTTTTAGGAACTTTGGAATAATTCGAAATCACGCTTTTCCGCGCAGATTTTCACAATCAAAAAGTTCATATTCCTATTCAGGACCTCATAATATGTATGAATCTATTAACAAAAACATGATATTTTGTGGTTTCAGAGCGCTATCAGCAGTTATTTGAAGTTTGAAATAAGTCAGAATTACCACATTCTGAGCAGTTTCAAAGTATCGCAAATCACATAAATCTATCCAATACAACATAATACGCATGAATCCGTCCTTAATTGCACAAAATTATGCGTTTCCAGCATGTTATCGGCGTTTTATCTGACTCTCGTTGAAAAATTTTTGACTCTGTAAATCTGCTCAGAAGCAAGATTTTGCTTCATAAAGTGCGTTATATGGCAGAATCTAGCACCAAATACATCATTTTTCGTGTTTTTAGAGTGCTATTTGCAACTCTGGAATAAGTCGAAATCACGCTTTCCCGCGCAGATTTTCACAATCAAGAAGTTCATATTCCTATTCAGGACCTCATAATATGTATGAATCTATTGACAAAAACATCATATTTCGTGTTCTCAGAGCGCTATCTGCAGTTATATGAACTTTGAAATAAGTCAAAATTACCACATTTTGAGCAGGTTCAAAGTATTGAAAATCACATAAATCTATCCAATACAACATAATACGCATCAATCCGTTCTCAAATACACTAAATTTTGCGTTTCCAGCAAGTTATCGGCGTTCTTTCTGAGTCTCGTTGAGGAATTCTTGACTCTGTAAATCTGCTCAGAAGCAAGATTTTGCTTCAAAAGTGCGTTATATTGTAGAATCTAGCACCATATTCCTATTCAGGACCTCATAATATGTATGAATCTATTGACAAAAACATCATATTTCGTGTTCTCAGAGCGCTATCTGCAGTTATATGAAGTTTGAAATAAGTCAAAATTACCACATTCTGAGCAGTTTCATAGTATCACAAATCACATAAATCTATCCGATACAACATGATGCGCATGAATCCGTCCTCAAATACACAAAATTTTGCGTTTCCAGCAAGTTATCGGCGTTTTTTCTGAGTCTCGTTGAGAAATTTTTGACTCTGTCAATCTGCTCAGAAGCAAGATTTCGCTCCAAACGTGCGTTATATGGCAGAATCCAGCACCAAATACATCATATTTTGTGTTATAGAGTGCTATTTGCAGTTTTACAAACTTTGGAATAGGTCGAAATCACGCTTTCCCGCGCAAATTTTCACAATCAAAAAGTTCATATTCCTATTCAGGACCTCATAATATTTATGAATCTATTGACAAAAACATCATATTTTGTGTTTTCAGAGCGCTATCTGCAGTTATATGAGGTTTGAAATAAGTCAAAATTACCACATTCTGAGCAGTTTCAAAGTATCGCAAATCACATAGATCTATCCAATACAACATAATACGCAAGAATCCGTCCTTGAATGCACAAAATTTTGCGTTTCCAGCAAGTTACCGGCGTTTTATCTGAGTCTCGTTGAGAAATTTTTGACCCTGTAAATCTGCTCAGAAGCAAGATTTTGCTTCAAAAGTGCGTTATATGGCAGAATCTATCACCAAATACATAATTTTTCGTGTTTTTAGAGTGCTATTTGCAGTTTCACAAACTTTAAGATAAGTCGAAATCACGCTTTTCCGCGCAGATTTTTACATTCAAAAAGTTCATATTCCTATTCAGGACCTCATAATATGTATGAATCTATTGACAAGAACATCATATCTCGTGTTTTCAGAGCGCTATCTGCAGTTATATGAAGTTTGAAATAAGTCAAAGCTACCACATTCTGAGCAGTTTCAAAGTATCGCAAATCACTTAAATCTATCCAATACAACATAATACGCATGAATCCGTTTTCAGATGCACAAAATTTTGCGTTTCCAGCAAGTTATCGGCGTTTTTTCTGAGTCTCGTTGAGAAATTTTTGACTCTGTAAATCTGCTCAGAAGCAAGATTTTGCTTCAAAAGTGCATTATATGGCAGAATCTAGCACCAAATACATCATATTCCATGTTTTTAGAGTGCTATTTGCAGTTTTACAAACTTTGGAATAAGTCGAAATCACGCTTTTCCGCGCAAACTTTCACAATCAAAAAGTTTATATTCCTATTAAGGATCTCATAATATGTATGAATCTATTGACAAGAACATCATATTGCGTATTTTCAGAGCGCTAGCTGCAGTTATATGAAGTTTGAAATAAGTCGAAATTACCACATTCTGAACAATTTCAAAGTATCGCAAATCACATAAATCTATCCAATACAACATAATACGCATGAATCCGTCCTCGAATGCGCAAAATTCTGCGTTTCCAGCAAGTTATCGGCGTTTTTTCTGAGTCTTGTTGAGGAATTTTTGACTCTGTTAATCTGCTCAGAAGCAAGATTTTGCTTCAAAAGTGCGTTATATGGCAGAATCTAGCATCAAATACATCATATTCCGTGTTTTTAGAGTGCTATTTGCAGTTTTACAAACTTTGGAATAAGTCGAAATCACGCTTTTCCGCTCAGATTTTCACAATCAAAAAGTCCATATATCTATTCAGGACCTCATAATATGTATGAATCTAATGACAAAAACATCATATTTCGTGTTTTCAGAGCGCTATCTGCAGTTATATTAAATTTGAAATAAGTCAAATTACCACATTCTGATCAGTTTCATAGTATCGCAAATCACATAAATCTATCCAATACAACATGATACGCATGAATCCGTCCTCAAATGCACAAAATTTTGCGTTTCCAGCAAGTAATCGGCGTTTTTTCTGAGTCTCGTTGAGAAATTTTTGACTCTGTAAATCTGCTCAGAAGCAAGATTTTGCTTGAAAAGTACGTTATATGGCAGAATCTAGCACCAAATATATCATATTTTGTGTTTTTAGAGTGCTATTTGCAGTTTTACAAACTTTGGAATAGATCGAAATCACGCTTTCCCGCGCAAATTTTCACAATCAAAAAGTTCATATTCCTATTCAGGACCTCATAATATGTATCAATCTATTGACAAAAACATCATATTTCGTGTTTTCAGAGCGCTATCTGCAGTTATATGAAGTTTGAAATAAGTCAAAATTACCACATTCTGAGCAGTTTCAAAGTAACGCAAATCACATGAATCTATCTAATACAACATGATACGCATGAATCCGTCCTCAAATGCAAAAAGCGTTTCCAGCAAGTTATCGGCGTTTTTCCTGAGTCTCGTTGAGAAATTTTTGACTCTGTAAATCTGCTCAGCAGCAAGATTTTGCTTCAAAAGTGCGTTATATGGCAGAATCTAGCACCAAATACATAATTTTTTGTGTTTTTAGAGTGCTATTTGCAGTTTTACAAACTTCAGAATAAGTCGAAATCACTCTTTCCCGCGCAAATTCCCACAATCAAAAAGTTCATATTCCTACTCAGAACCTTATAATATGTATGAATCTATTGACAAAAACATCATATCTCGTGTTTTCAGTGCGCTATCTGCAGTTATATGGAGTTTGAAATATGTCAAAATTACCACATTCTGAGCAGTTTCAGAGTATCGCAAATTACATAAATCTATACGATACAACATAATACGCATGAATCCGTCCTCAAATGCACGAAAATTTGCGTTTCCAGCAAGTTATCGGCGTTTTTTCTAAGTCTCGTTGAGAAATTTTTGACTCTAAAAATCCGCTCAGAAGCAAGATTTTGCTTCAAAAGTGCGTTATATTGCAAAATCTAGCACCAAATACATCATATTTCGTGTTTTTAGAGTGCTATTTGCAGTTTTAGAAACTTTGGAATAATTCGAAATCACGCTTTTCCGCGCAGATTTTCACAATCAAAAAGTTCATATTCCTATTCAGGACCTCATAATATGTATGAATCTATTGACAAAAACATGATATTTTGTGGTCTCAGAGCGCTATCAGCAGTTATATGAAGTTTGAAATAAGTCAGAATTACCACATTCTGAGCAGTTTCAAAGTATCGCAAATCACATAAATCTATCCAATACAACATAATACGCATGAATCCGTCCTTAATTGCACGAAATTTTGCGTTTCCAGCATGTTATCGGTGTTTTATCTGAGTCTCGTTGAGAAATTTTTGACTCTGTAAATCTGCTCAGAAGCAAGATTTTGCTTCAAAAGTGCGTTATATGGCAGAATCTAGCACCAAATACATCATTTTTCGTGTTTTTAGAGTGCTATTTGCAGTTTTACAAACTCTGGAATAAGTCGAAATCACGCTTTCCCGCGCAGATTTTCACAATCAAAAAGATCATATTCCCATTCAGGACCTCATAATATGTATTAATCTATTGACAAAAACATCATATTTCGTGTTTTTAGAGCGCTATCTGCAGTTATATGAAGTTTGAAATAAGTCAAAGCTACCACATTCTGAGCAGTTTCAAAGTATCGCAAATCACATAAATCTATCCAATACAACATAATACGCATGAATCCGTTTTCAGATGCACAAAATTTTGCGTTTCCAGCAAGTTATCGGCGTTTTTTCTGAGTCTCGTTGAGAAATTTTTGACTCTGTAAATCTGCTCAGAAGTAAGATTTTGCTTCAAAAGTGCATTATATGGCAGAATCTAGCATCAAATACATCATATTTCGTGTTTTTAGAGTGCTATTTGCAGTTTCCCAAACATTGGAATAAGTCGAAATCACGCTTTTCCGCGCAAATTTCCTCAATCAAAAAGTTCATATTCCTTTTCAGGATCTCATAATATGTATGAATCTATTGACAAAAACATCATATTTCGTGTTTTCAGAGCGCTATCTGCAGTTATATTAAGTTTGAAATAAGTCAAAATTACCACATTCGGATCAGTTCCATAGTATCGCAAATCAATACAACATGATACGCATGAATCCGTCCTCAAATGCACAAAATTTGGCGTTTCCAGCAAGTAATCGGCGTTTTTTCTGAGTCTCGTTGAGAAATTTTTGACTTTGTAAATCTGTTCAGAAGCAAGATTTTGCTGCAAAAGTGCGTTAAATGGCAGTATCTAGCACCAAATACATACATACATATTTCGTGTTTTTAGAGTGCTATTTACAGTTTTACAAACTTTGGAATAAGTCGAAATCACTCTTTCCCGCGCGAATTTCCACAATCAAAAAGTTCATATTCCTACTCAGAACCTCATAATATGTATGAATCTATTGACAAAAACATCATATCTCGTGTTTTCAGTGCGCTATCGGCAGTTATATCACATAAGTCTATCCAATACAACATAATACGCTTGAATCCGTCCTCAAATGCACTAGATATCGCGTTTCCAGCAAGTTATCGACGTTTTTTCTGAGTCTCGTTGAGGAATTCTTGACTGTAAATCTGCTCAGAAGCAAGATTCTGATTCAAAAGTGCGTTATATGGCAGAATCTAGCACCAAATACATCATATTTCGTGTTCTTAGAGTGCTACTTGCAGTTTCACAAACTTTGGAATAAGTCGGAATCACGCTTTTCCGCGCAGATTTTCACAATTAAAGAGTTCATATTCCTATTCAGGACCTCATAATATGTATGAATCTATTGACAAAAACATCATATTTCGTGTTTTCATAGCGCTATCTGCAGTTATATGAAGTTTGAAATAAGTCAAAATTACCACATTCTGAGCAGATTCATAGTATCACAAATCACATAAATCTATCCAATACAACATGATACGCATGAACCCGTCCTCAAATGTACAAAATTTTGCGTTTCCAGCAAGTTATCGGCGTTTTTTCTGAGTCTCGTTGAGAAATTTTTGACCCTGTCAATCTGCTGTGAAGCTTCAAAAGTGCGTTATATGGCAGAATCCAGCTCCAAATACATCATATTTTGTGTTTTTAGAGTGCTATTTGCAGTTCTACAAACTTTGGAATAGGTCGAAATCACGCTGTTCCGTGCAAATTTTCACAATCAAAAAGTTCATATTCCTATTCAGGACCTCATAATATTTAAGAATCTATTGACAAAAACATCATATTTCGTGTTTCCAGAGCGCTATCTGCAGTCATATGAAGATTGAAATAAGTCAAAATTACTGGATTCTGAGCAGTTCCAAAGTATCGCAAATCACATAAATCTATCCAATACAACATAATACGCATGAATCCGTCCTCAGATGCACAAAATTTTGCGTATCCAGCAAGTTATCGGCGTTTTTTCTGAGTCTCGTTGAGAGATTTTTGACTCTGTAAATCTGCTCAGAAGCAAGATTTTGCTTCAAAAGTGCGTTATATGGCAGAATCTTGCACCAAATACATCATATTTTGTGTTTTCAGAGTGCTATTTGCAGTTTCACAAACTTTGAAATAAGTCGAAATCACGCTTCTCCGCGCAAATTTTCACAATCAAAAAGTTTATATTCCTATTCAGGACCTCATAATATGTATGAATCTATTGACAAAAACATCATATTTAGTGTTCTCAGAGCGCTATCGGCAGTTATATGAAGTTTGAAATGAGTCAAATTTACCACATTCTGATCAGTTTCAAAGTATCGCAAATCACATAAATCTATCCAATACAACATAATACGCATGAATCCGTCAAAAATGCACAAAATTTTGCGTTTCCAGCAAGTTATCGGCGTTTTTTCTGAGTCTTGTTGAGGAATTTTTGACTCTGTAAATCTGCTCAGAAGCAAGATTTTGCTTCATAAGTGCGTTATATGGCAGAATCTAGCACCAAATACATCATATTCCGTGTTTTTAGAGTGCTATTTGCAGTTTTACAAACTTTGGAATAAGTCGAAATCACGCTTTTCCGCGCAGATTTTCACAATCAAAAAGTCCATATATCTATTCAGGACCTCATAATATGTATGAATCTATTGACAAAAACATCATGTTTCGTGTTTTCAGAGCGCTATCTGCAGTTATATGAAACTTGAAATAAGTCAAAATTACCACATTCTGAGAAGTTTCAAAGTATCGCAAATCACATAAATCTATCCAATACAACATAATACGCATGAATCCGTCCTCAGATGCACAAAATTTTGCGTATCCAGCAAGTTATCGGCGTTTTTTCTGAGTCTCGTTGAGAGATTTTTGACTCTGTAAATCTGCTCAGAAGCAAGATTTTGCTTCAAAAGTGCGTTATATGGCAGAATCTTGCACCAAATACATCATATTTTGTGTTTTCAGAGTGCTATTTGCAGTTTCACAAACTTTGAAATAAGTCGAAATCACGCTTCTCCCGCGCAAATTTTCACAATCAAAAAGTTTATATTCCTATTCAGGACCTCATAATATGTATGAATCTATTGACAAAAACATCATATTTCGTGTTCTCAGAGCGCTATCGGCAGTTATATGAAGTTTGAAATGAGTCAAATTTACCACATTCTGATCAGTTTCAAAGTATCGCAAATCACATAAATCTATCCAATACAACATAATACGCATGAATCCGTCAAAAATGCACAAAATTTTGCGTTTCCAGCAAGTTATCGGCGTTTTTTCTGAGTCTTGTTGAGGAATTTTTGACTCTGTAAATCTGCTCAGAAGCAAGATTTTGCTTCATAAGTGCGTTATATGGCAGAATCTAGCACCAAATACATCATATTCCGTGTTTTTAGAGTGCTATTTGCAGTTTTACAAACTTTGGAATAAGTCGAAATCACGCTTTTCCGCGCAGATTTTCACAATCAAAAAGTCCATATATCTATTCAGGACCTCATAATATGTATGAATCTATTGACAAAAACATCATGTTTCGTGTTTTCAGAGCGCTATCTGCAGTTATATGAAACTTGAAATAAGTCAAAATTACCACATTCTGAGAAGTTTCAAAGTATCGCAAATCACATAAATCTATTCAATACAACATGATACGCATGGATCCGTCCTCAAATGCACAAAATTTTGCGTTTCCAACAAGTTATAGGCGTTTTTTCTGAGTCTCGTTGAGGAACTTTTGACTCTGTAAATCTGCTCAGAAGCAAGATTTTGCTTTAAAAGTGCGTTATATGGCAGAATCTAGCACCAAATACATCATATTTCGTGTTTTTAGAGTGCTATTTGCAGTTTTAGAAACTTTGGAATAACTCGAAATCACGCTTTTCCGCGCAGATTTTCACAATCAAAAAGTTCATATTCCTATTCAGGACCTCATAATATGTATGAATCTATTGACAAAAACATCATATTTTGTGGTTTCAGAGCGCTATCAACAGTTATATGAAGTTTGAAATAAGTCAGAATTACCACATTCTGAGCAGTTTCAAAGTATCGCAAATCACATAAATCTATCCAATACAACATAATACCCATGAATCCGTCCTCAATTGCACAAAAATTCTGCGTTTCCAGCATGTTATCGGCGTTTTATCTGAGACTCGTTGAGAAATTTTTGACTCTGTAAATCTGCTCAGAAGCAAGATTTTGCTTCAAAAGTGCGTTATATGGCAGAATCTAGCACCAAATACATCATTTTTCGTGTTTTTAGAGTGCTATTTGCAGTTTTACAAACTTTGGAGTAAGTCGAAATCACGCTTTTCCGCGCAAATTTTCACAATCAAAAAATCGGTTGTCTGTAAAGTCGGTTTACTGACGATAGTTCAACGTGATAACGTCATAAGAAAATAGTGATGGAGTGGTTGCATTGGTTTGATAGATATTTTGGATGGATATAGAGAAGGAGGTTAATGGAAATCAGGAATTGAATTGATTAAGTTACATTTATTTGTACGCATAAATACAGTTTTTGTCAATTTTTTTATCCCTTCATTTTGTATCAACATTATTTCTCTCAGCAAGTAAACTGAATAAAAGTTGTTCAATTAGTTACTCAATTATTTTCGCAAATTTAATCGTAACTTGTTGTGAAAAAGTGATAATCTTGAATAATTCATTTTAAGAATAAACTGTGATTGAATTATTGTTCATAAATCCCAAATTTAAAATTTTAAATCTAGAAACATCAATAAAGTTTTTGTAACTCTAGCTTTTGAAAAGCCCGCCTCAATGTATTTGATATGGGAGAAAATTGTTGCCTTTGACGGCTGGCTGATCCAACCTGTCATTACAGACACGTTGTTATGATATGTGGAAGATTTAACATTTATGTTCTAATTTTTTGAAATCATAGCTACACTTGACTATTATTTCGATCGAATAGTGAAGCCATTGATTTTTTTACTCATCGCGAAATAGTTCTGGGTAAGAGTGACTAATAGGTCACTATGACATTTCGCACAATTTTAACGAGATGGCAATACTGGCGTCTCTGCAGTAAAAACAAATTCTGTCAGTGGCACTAAAACAGTGTTCATGTGTAACAATGGTTGTAGGTTAGCTCGCTACGCTCGCGGCTTTAACAAACTTCTCTGAATATTACCGCACCTGCGCTGCGCGCGCCTGTAGAGCTGAACTTGAGAGGAAACCACCTCGAAGGGTGAACTTCTCCATGATGGACCGAAATAATGAAACGTTTACATGTCATGTTTGAGGACTACTGCTTAGCTACCACTTACTCTGTACACATGTATTTCGAGCGCAAACGCATTATCATAGTGACCTATCATTCACTTTATCCTAGTTCTGTTAACTTATTGCTATAGTTTTGTCAATTATAGCATAACCTACAATCGCTGCACTAGCGGACCGATGCTATTCATTTTATTAATGAAAGCACGAATATTCGACAAAATATCACTGAACATATATCTAATATCGAAAGAATCATTACCTTTATCGCCGCAATTATCTTTGCTATAAACAATTGACACCACATTCACTCTTCACTGCACTTCATACTTGACGAAAACATGTGAATGTATTATTGTATAGCAGCTGTCCACGCAGACGCATCGCTCACTCAAGTAGGAGAGAGACAGATGTCGAACGCTGCCGAACGCGTATGCCGATTGTGCCTCTTTGTCGCTCGTTCCGCGCTCTCGCTTGTACTTCAAGCCTTAAATGGAACGCCTCAGAGCGAGGTAACGCCGCATGAGTCATGTTTTTTAATGCGTGCAACAGGCTCCATTGAATTATAAAACGAATTCACGGCAAAAACAAATATATCCAATTGAATGAGTCCTTTCATTACTTTGTTGCACCAGAAATCGTGCTTCAAGCCCGTTCCATATAAAATCTTCAACACAACTGTCGTCTCTTGACATATTACAGCAGTACATCATAATCTTATCAATTACTTATTTAATTTATTCTTATTAATAAATAATCATTGGCATTTGTGATGACGTAATGGAACACCTCAGAGCGAGAGAGGTAACGCCGTATGAGTCATGTTTTTTCGTGCGTGCAGCCAGTTCCATCGAATTATAAGACGTTATCACGTCAAAAGTTGATATTCCTATTCAGGACCTCATAATATGTATGAATCTATTAACGAAAACATCATATTTCGTGTTTTCAGAGCGCTATCTGCAGTTATATGAAGTTTGAAATGAGTCAAAATAACCACATTCTGAGCTGTTTCAAAGTATCGCAAATCACATAAATCCATCCAATACAACATAATACGCATGAATCCGTCCTCAAATGCACAAAATTTTGCGTTTCCTGCAAGTTATCGGCGTTTTTTCTGAGTCTCGTTGAGAAATTTTTGACTCTGTAAATCTGCTCAGAAGAAAGATTTTGCTTCAAAAATGCGTTATATGGCAGAATCTAGCACCAAATACATCATATTCCGTGTTCTTAGAGTGCTATTTGCAGTTTTACAACTTTGGAATAAGTCGAGATCACGCTTTCCCGCGCAGATTTTCACAATCAAAAAGTTCATTTTCCTATTCAGGACCTCATAATATGTATGAATCTATTGACAGAAACATCATATATCGTGTTTTTAGAGCGCTATCTGCGGTTATATGAAGTTTGAAATAAGTCAAAATTACCACATTCTGAGCAGTTTCAAAGTATCGCAAATCACATAAATCTATCCAATACAACATGATACGCATGAATTCGTCCTCAGATGCACAAAATTTTGCGTTTCCAGCAAGTTATCGGTGTTTTCTCTGAGTCTCGTTGAGAAATTTTTGACTCTGTGAATCTGCTCAGAAGTAAGATTTTGTGATAAGAATGATTTAACCCTAGTGTGATATAAATAATATTGAAAGTTAGAAGAAAAATAAAGTCTTGTATCACACTGTTCAAAATTTTATTTTTGTTGACCGGTTTCGACTACTGTGTAGCCATCGTCAGAACCGGGAGACTAAAACAAGAAGATACATGAAAGCTTGAAATTCTAATTTGGAACAAATTGTATTTGTTCCAAATTAGAATTTCAAGCTTTCATGTATCTTCTTGTTTTAGTCTCCCGGTTCTGACGATGGCTACACAGTAGTCGAAACGGTCAACAAAAATAAAATTTTGAACAGTGTGATACAAGACTTTATTTTTCTTCTAACTTTCAACAAAAGTAAGATTTTGCTTCAAAAGTGCATTATATGACAAAATCAAGCACCAAATACATCATATTCCGTGTTTTTAGAGTGCTACTTGCAGTTTCACAAAATTTGGAATGTCGAAATCACGCTTCTCCGCGCAGATATTCACAATCAAAAAGTTCATATTCCTATTCAGGACCTTATAATATGTATGAATCTATTGACAAAAACATCATATTTTGTGTTCTCAGAGCGCTATCTGCAGTTATATGTACTTTGAAATAAGTCAAAATTACCATATTTTGAGCAGGTTCAAAGTATCGCAAATCACATAAATCTATCCAATACAACATAATACCCATGAATCCGTCCTCAAATGCACAAAATTCTGCGTTTCCAGCAAGTTATCGGCGTTTTTTCTGAGTCTCGTTGAGAAATATTCTACTCTGTAAATCTTCTCAGAAGCAAGATTTTGCTTTAAAGGTGCGTTAAATGGCAGAATCTAGCACCAGATACATCATATTTCGTGTTTTCAGAGTGCTATTTGCAGTTTCACAAACTTTGGGATAAGTCGAAATCAGGACCTCATAATATGTATGAATCTATTGACAAAAACATCATATTTCGTGTTTTCAACGCGCTATCTGCAGTTATATGAAGTTTGAAATAAGTCAAAATTACCACATACTGATCAGTTTCATAGTATCGCAAATCAATACAACATGATACGCATGAATCCGTCCTCAAATGCACAAAATTTTGCGTTTCCAGCAAGTAATCGGCGTTTTTTCTGAGTCTCGTTGAGAAATTTTTGACTCTAAAAATCCGCTCAGAAGCAAGATTTTGCTTCAAAAGTGCGTTATATTGCAAAATCTAGCACCAAATACATCATATTTCGTGTTTTTAGAGTGCTATTTGCAGTTTTAGAAACTTTGGAATAATTCGAAATCACGCTTTTCCGCGCAGATTTTCACAATCAAAAAGTTCATATTCCTATTCAGGACCTCATAATATGTATGAATCTATTAACAAAAACATGATATTTTGTGGTTTCAGAGCGCTATCAGCAGTTATTTGAAGTTTGAAATAAGTCAGAATTACCACATTCCTGAGCAGTTTCAAAGTAACGCAAATCACATAAATCTATCCAATACAACATAATACGCATGAATCCGTCCTTAATTGCACAAAATCATGCGTTCCAGCATGTTATCGGCGTTTTATCTGACTCTCGTTGAAAATTTTTTGACTCTGTAAATCTGCTCAGAAGCAAGATTTTGCTTCAAAAGTGCGTTATATGGCAGAATCTAGCACCAAATACATCATTTTTCGTGTTTTTAGAGTGCTATTTGCAGTTTTACAAACTCTGGAATAAGTCGAAATCACGCTTTCCCGCGCAGATTTTCACAATCAAGAAGTTCATATTCCTATTCAGGACCTCATAATATGTATGAATCTATTGACAAAAACATCATATTTCGTGTTCTCAGAGCGCTATCTGCAGTTATATGAACTTTGAAATAAGTCAAAATTACCACATTTTGAGCAGGTTCAAAGTATTGAAAATCACATGAATCTATCCAATACAACATAATACGCATCAATCCGTTCTCAAATACACTAAATTTTGCGTTTTCCCAGCAAGTTATCGGCGTTCTTTTCTGAGTCTCGTTGAGGAATTCTTGACTCTGTAAATCTGCTCAGAAGCAAGATTTTGCTTCAAAAGTGCGTTATATTGTAGAATCTAGCACCATATTCCTATTCAGGACCTCATAATATGTATGAATCTATTGACAAAAACATCATATTTCGTGTTTTCAGAGCGCTATCTGCAGTTATATGAAGTTTGAAATAAGTCAAAATTACCACATTCTGAGCAGTTTCATAGTATCACAAATCACATAAATCTATCCAATACAACATGATGCGCATGAATCCGTCCTCAAATACACAAATATTTTGCGTTTCCAGCAAGTTATCGGCGTTTTTTCTGAGTCTCGTTGAGAAATTTTTGACTCTGTCAATCTGCTCAGAAGCAAGATTTCGCTCCAAACGTGCGTTATATGGCAGAATCCAGCACCAATACATCATGTTTTGTGTTTATAGAGTGCTATTTGCAGTTTTACAAACTTTGGAATAGGTCGAAATCACGCTTTCCCGCGCAAATTTTCCACAATCAAAAAGTTCATATTCCTATTCAGGACCTCATAATATTTATGAATCTATTGACAAAAACATCATATTTCGTGTTTTCAGAGCGCTATCTGCAGTTATATGAGGTTTGAAATAAGTCAAAATTACCACATTCTGAGCAGTTTCAAAGTATCGCAAATCACATAGATCTATCCACTACAACATAATACGCAAGAATCCGTCCTTGAATGCACAAAATTTTGCGTTTCCAGCAAGTTATCGGCGTTTTATCTGAGTCTCGTTGAGAAATTTTTGACCCTGTAAATCTGCTCAGAAGCAAGATTTTGCTTCAAAAGTGCGTTATATGGCAGAATCTAGCACCAAATACATCATTTTTCATGTTTTTAGAGTGCTATTTGCAGTTTCACAAACTTTAGATTAGTCGGAATCACGCTTTTCCGCGCAGATTTTTACATTCAAAAAGTTCATATTCCTATTCAGGACCTCATAATATGTATGAATCTATTGACAAGAACATCATATCTCGTGTTTTCAGAGCGCTATCTGCAGTTATATGAAGTTTGAAATAAGTCAAAGCTACCACATTCTGAGCAGTTTCAAAGTATCGCAAATCACTTAAATCTATCAATACAACATAATACGCATGAATCCGTTTTCAGATGCACAAAATTTTGCGTTTCCAGCAAGTTATCGGCGTTTTTTCTGAGTCTCGTTGAGAAATTTTTGACTCTGTTAATCTGCTCAGAAGCAAGATTCTGCTTCAAAAGTGCGTTGTATGGCAGAATCTAGCACCAAATACATCATATTTCGTGTTCTTAGAGTGCTACTTGCAGTTTCACAAACTTTGGAATAAGTCGAAATCACGCTTTTCCGCGCAGATTTTTACAATCAAAGAGTTCATATTCCTATTCAGGACCTCATAATATGTATGAATCTATTGACAAAAACATCATATTTCGTGTTTTCATAGCGCTATCTGCAGTTATATGAAGTTTGAAATAAGTCAAAATTACCACATTCTGAGCAGTTTCATAGTATCACAAATCACATAAATCTATCCAATACAACATGATACGCATGAATCCGTCCTCAAATGCACAAAATTTTGCGTTTCCAGCAAGTTATCGGCGTTTTTTCTGAGTCTCGTTGAGAAATTTTTGACTCTGTAAATCTGCTCAGAAGCAAGATTTTGCTTCAAAAAGTGCATTATATGGCAGAATCTAGCACCAAATACATCATATTCCATGTTTTTAGAGTGCTATTTGCAGTTTTACAAACTTTGGAATAAGTCGAAATCACGCTTTTCCGCGCAAACTTTCACA
Organism: Dromius quadrimaculatus; assembly: GCA_963989225.1. Classification (NCBI taxonomy): domain Eukaryota; kingdom Metazoa; phylum Arthropoda; class Insecta; order Coleoptera; family Carabidae; genus Dromius; species Dromius quadrimaculatus. Next base: position 42,470 of record CAXDIG010000314.1, on the reverse strand, counting down.
ATCAAAAAGTTTATATTCCTATTAAGGATCTCATAATATGTATGAATCTATTGACAAAAACATCATATTGCGTATTTTCAGAGCGCTAGCTGCAGTTATATGAAGTTTGAAATAAGTCGAAATTACCACATTCTGAGCAATTTCAAAGTATCGCAAATCACATAAATCTATCCAATACAACATAATACGCATGAATCCGTCCTCAAATGCACAAAATTCTGCGTTTCCAGCAAGTTATCGGCGTTTTTTCTGAGTCTTGTTGAGGAATTTTTGACTCTGTAAATCTGCTCAGAAGCAAGATTTTGCTTCAAAAGTGCGTTATATGGCAGAATCTAGCACCAAATACATCATATTCCGTGTTTTTAGAGTGCTATTTGCAGTTTTACAAACTTTGGAATAAGTCGAAATCACGCTTTTTCCGCTCAGATTTTCACAATCAAAAAGTCCATATATCTATTCAGGACCTCATAATATGTATGAATCTATTGACAAAAACATCATATTTCGTGTTTTCAGAGCGCTATCTGCAGTTATATTAAATTTGAAATAAGTCAAAATTACCACATTCTGATCAGTTTCATAGTATCGCAAATCACATGAATCTATCCAATACAAGATGATACGCATGAATCCGTCCTCAAATGCACAAAATTTTGCGTTTCCAGCAAGTAATCGGCGTTTTTTCTGAGTCTCGTTGAGAAATTTTTGACTCTGTAAATCTGCTCAGAAGCAAGATTTTGCTTGAAAAGTACGTTATATGGCAGAATCTAGCACCAAATACATCATATTTTGTGTTTTTAGAGTGCTATTTGCAGTTTTACAAACTTTGGAATAGATCGAAATCACGCTTCCCCGCGCAAATTTTCACAATCAAAAAGTTCATATTCCTATTCAGGACCTCATAATATGTATCAATCTATTGACAAAAACATCATATTCGTGTTTTCCAGAGCGCTATCTGCAGTTATATGAAGTTTGAAATAAGTCAAAATCACCACATTCTGAGCAGTTTCAAAGTATCGCAAATCACATGAATCTATCTAATACAACATGATACGCATGAATCCGTCCTCGAATGCAAAAAGCGTTTCCAGCAAGTTATCGGCGTTTTTCCTGAGTCTCGTTGAGAAATTTTTGACTCTGTAAATCTGCTCAGCAGCAAGATTTTGCTTCAAAAGTGCATTATATGGCAGAATCTAGCACCAAATACATAATTTTTTGTGTTTTTAGAGTGCTATTTGCAGTTTATACAAACTTCAGAATAAGTCGAAATCACTCTTTCCCGCGCAAATTCCCACAATCAAAAAGTTCATATTCCCTACTCAGAACCTTATAATATGTATGAATCTATTGACAAAAAACATCATATCTCGTGTTTTTCAGTGCGCTATCTGCAGTTATATGGAGTTTGAAATATGTCATAATTACCCACATTCTGAGCAGTTTTCAGAGTATCGCAAATTACATAAATCTATACGATACAACATAATACGCATGAATCCGTCCTCAAATGCACGAAAATTTGCGTTTCCAGCAAGTTATCGGCGTTTTTTTCTAAGTCTCGTTGAGAAATTTTTGACTCTAAAAATCCGCTCAGAAGCAAGATTTTGCTTCAAAAGTGCGTTATATTGCAAAATCTAGCACCAAATACATCATATTTCGTGTTTTTAGAGTGCTATTTGCAGTTTTAGAAACTTTGGAATAATTCGAAATCACGCTTTTCCGCGCAGATTTTCACAATCAAAAAGTTCATATTCCTATTCAGGACCTCATAATATGTATGAATCTATTGACAAAAACATGATATTTTGTGGTCTCAGAGCGCTATCAGCAGTTATATGAAGTTTGAAGTAAATCAGAATTACCACATTCTGAGCAGTTTCAAAGTATCGCAAATCACATAAATCTATCCAATACAACATAATACGCATGAATCCGTCCTTAATTGCACAAAATTTTGCGTTTCCAGCATGTTATCGGCGTTTTTATCTGAGTCTCGTTGAGAAATTTTTGACTCTGTAAATCTGCTCAGAAGCAAGATTTTGCTTCAAAAGTGCGTTATAATGGCAGAATCTAGCACCAAATACATCATTTTTCGTGTTTTTAGAGTGCTATTTGCAGTTTTACAAACTCTGGAATAAGTCGAAATCACGCTTTTTAGCGCAGATTTTCACAATCAAAAAGATCATATTCCCATTCAGGACCTCATAATATGTATGAATCTATTGACAAAAACATCATATTTCGTGTTTTCAGAGCGCTATCTGCAGTTATATGAAGTTTGAAATAAGTCAAAGCTACCACATTCTGAGCAGTTTCAAAGTATCGCAAATCACATAAATCTATCCAATACAACATAATACGCATGAAATCCGTTTTCAGATGCACAAAATTTTGCGTTTCCAGGCAAGTTATCGGCGTTTTTTCTGAGTCTCGTTGAGAAATTTTTGACTCTGTAAATCTGCTCAGAAGTAAGATTTTGCTTCAAAAGTGCATTATATGGCAGAATCTAGCATCAAATACATCAGTATTTCGTGTTTTTAGAGTGCTATTTTGCAGTTTCACAAACATTGGAATAAGTCGAAATCACGCTTTTCCGCGCAAATTTCCTCAATCAAAAAGTTCATATTCCCTTTTCAGGATCTCATAATATGTATGAATCTATTGACAAAAACATCATATTTCGTGTTTTCAGAGCGCTATCTGCAGTTATATTAAGTTTGAAATAAGTCAAAATTACCACATTCGGATCAGTTTCCATAGTATCGCAAATCAATACAACATGATACGCATGAATCCGTCCTCAAATGCACAGAAATTTGGCGTTTCCAGCAAGTAATCGGCGTTTTTTCTGAGTCTCGTTGAGAAATTTTTGACTCTGTAAATCTGTTCAGAAGCAAGATTTTTGCTGCAAAAGTGCGTTAAATGGCAGTATCTAGCACCAAATACATCATATTTCGTGTTTTTAGAGTGCTATTTACAGTTTTACAAACTTTGGAATAAGTCGAAATCACTCTTTCCCGCGCGAATTTCCACAATCAAAAAGTTCATATTCCTACTCAGAACCTCATAATATGTATGAATCTATTGACAAAAACATCATATCTCGTGTTTTCAGTGCGCTATCGGCAGTTATATCACATAAGTCTATCCAATACAACATAATACGCTTGAATCCGTCCTCAAATGCACTAGATATCGCGTTTTCCAGCAAGTTATCGACGTTTTTTCTGAGTCTCGTTGAGGAATTCTTGACTGTAAATCTGCTCAGAAGCAAGATTCTGATTCAAAAGTGCGTTATATGGCAGAATCTAGCACCAAATACATCATATTTCGTGTTCTTAGAGTGCTACTTGCAGTTTCACAAACTTTGGAATAAGTCGGAATCACGCTTTTTCCGCGCAGATTTTCACAATTAAAGAGTTCATAATCCTATTCAGGACCTCATAATATGTATGAATCTATTGACAAAAACGATCATATTTCGTGTTTTTCATAGCGCTATCTGCAGTTATATGAAGTTTGAAATAAGTCAAAATTACCACACTTCTGAGCAGATTCATAGTATCACTAAATCACATAAATCTATCCAATACAACATGATACGCATGAACCCGTCCTCACATGTACAAAATTTTGCGTTTCCAGCAAGTTATCGGCGTTTTTTCTGAGTCTCGTTGAGAAATTTTTGACTCCTGTCAATCTGCTGTGAAGCTTCAAAAGTGCGTTATATGGCAGAATCCAGCTCCAAATACATCATATTTTGTGTTTTCAGAGTGCTATTTGCAGTTCTTCAAACTTTGGAATAGGTCGAAATCACGCTGTTCCGCGCAAATTTTCACAATCGAAAAAGTTCATATTCCTATTCAGGACCTCATAATATTTAAGAATCTATTGACAAAAACATCATATTTCGTGTTTCCAGAGCGCTATCTGCAGTCATATGAAGTTTGAAATAAGTCAAAATTACTACATTCTGAGCAGTTCCAAAGTATCGCAAATCACATAAATCTATCCAATACAACATAATACGCATGAATCCGTCCTCAGATGCAGAAAATTTTGCGTATCCAGCAAGTTATCGGCGTTTTTTCTGAGTCTCGTTGAGAGATTTTTGACTCTGTAAATCTGCTCAGAAGCAAGATTTTGCTTCAAAAGTGCGTTATATGGCAGAATCTTACACCAAATACATCATATTTTGTGTTTTCAGAGTGCTATTTGCAGTTTCACAAACTTTGAAATAATTCGAAAATCACGCTTCTCCGCGCAAATTTTCACAATCAAAAAGTTTATATTCCTATTCAGGATCTCATAATATGTATGAATCTATTGACAAAAACATCATATTTCGTGTTCTCAGAGGGCTATCGGCAGTTATATGAAGTTTGAAATGAGTCAAATTTACCACATTCTGATCAGTTTCAAAGTATCTCAAATCACAATAAATCTATCCAATTACAACATAATACGCATGAATCCGTCAGAAAGTGCACAAAATTTTGCGTTTCCAGCAAGTTATCGGCGTTTTTTCTGAGTCTTGTTGAGGAATTTTTGACTCTGTAAATCTGCTCAGAAGCAAGATTTTGCTTCATAAGTGCGTTATATGGCAGAATCTAGCACCAAATACATCATATTCCGTGTTTTTAGAGTGCTATTTGCAGTTTTACAAACTTTGGAATAAGTCGAAATCACGCTTTTCCGCGCAGATTTTCACAATCAAAAAGTCCATATATCTATTCAGGACCTCATAATATGTATGAATCTATTGACAAAAAACATCATGTTTTCGTGTTTTCAGAGCGCTATCTGCAGTTATATGAAACTTGAAATAAGTCAAAATTACCACATTCTGAGAAGTTTCAAAGTATCGCAAATCACATAAATCTATTCAATACAACATGATACGCATGGATCCGTCCTCAAATGCACAAAATTTTGCGTTTCCAACAAGTTATAGGCGTTTTTTCTGAGTCTCGTTGAGGAACTTTTTGACTCTGTAAATCTGCTCAGAAGCAAGATTTTGCTTTAAAAGTCGCGTTATATGGCAGAATCTAGCACCAAATACATCATATTTCGTGTTTTTAGAGTGCTATTTGCAGTTTTAGAAACTTTGGAATAACTCGAAATCACGCTTTTCCGCGCAGATTTTCACAATCAAAAAGTTCATATTCCTATTCAAGACCTCATAATATGTATGAATCTATTGACAAAAACATCATACTTTTGTGGTTTCAGAGCGCTATCAACAGTTATATGAAGTTTGAAATAAGTCAGAATTACCACATTCTGAGCAGTTTCAAAGTATCGCAAATCACATAAATCTATCCAATACAACATAATACCCATGAATCCGTCCTCAATTGCACAAAATTTTGCGTTTCCAGCATGTTATCGGCGTTTTATCTGAGACTCGTTGAGAAATTTTTGACTCTGTAAATCTGCTCAGAAGCAAGATTTTGCTTCAAAAGTGCGTTATATGGCAGAATCTAGCACCAAATACATCATTTTTCGTGTTTTTAGAGTGCTATTTGCAGTTTTTACAAACTTTGGAGTAAGTCGAAATCACGCTTTTCCGCGCAAATTTTCACAATCAAAAAATCGGTTGTCTGTAAAGTCGGTTTACTGACGATAGTTCAACGTGATAACGTCATAAGAAAATAGTGATGGAGTGGTTGCATTGGTTTGATAGATATTTTGGATGGATATAGAGAAGGAGGTTAATGGAAATCAGGAATTGAATTGATTAAGTTACATTTATTTGTACGCATAAATACAGTTTTGTCAATTTTTTTATCCCTTCATTTTGTATCAACATTATTTCTCTCAGCAAGTAAACTGAATAAAAGTTGTTCAATTAGTTACTCAATTATTTTCGCAAATTTAATCGTAACTTGTTGTGAAAAAGTGATAATCTTGAATAATTCATTTTAAGAATAAACTGTGATTGAATTATTGTTCATAAATCCCAAATTTAAAATTTTAAATCTAGAAACATCAATAAAGTTTTTGTAACTCTAGCTTTTGAAAAGCCCGCCTCAATGTATTTGATATGGGAGAAAATTGTTCCCTTTGACGGCTGGCTGATCCAAACCTGTCATTACAGACACGTTGTTATGATATGTGGAAGATTTAACATTTATGTTCTAATTTTTTGAAATCATAGCTACACTTGACTATTATTTCGATCGAATAGTGAAGCCATTGATTTTTTACTCATCGCGAAATAGTTCTGGGTAAGTGACTAATAGGTCACTATGACATTTCGCACAATTTTAACGAGATGGCAATACTGGCGTCTCTGCAGTAAAAACAAATTCTGTCAGTGGCACTGAAACAGTGTTCATGTGTAACAATGGTTGTAGGTTAGCTCGCTACGCTCGCGGCTTTAACAAACTTCTCTGAATATTACCGCACCTGCGCTGCGCGCGCCTGTAGAACTGAACTTGAGAGGAAACCACCTCGAAGGGTGAACTTCTCCATGATGGACCGAAATAATGAAACTTTTACATGTCATGTTTGAGGACTACTGCTTAGCTACCACTTACTCTGTACACATGTATTTCGAGCGCAAACGCATTATCATAGTGACCTAACATTCACTTTATCCTAGTTCTGTTAACTTATTGCTATAGTTTTGTCAATTATAGCATAACCTACAATCGCTGCACTAGCGGACCGATGCTATTCATTTTATTAATGAAAGCACGAATATTCGACAAAATATCACTGAACATATATCTAATATCGAAAGAATCATTACCTTTATCGCCGCAATTATCTTTGCTATAAACAATTGACACCACATTCACTTTTCACTGCACTTCATACTTGACGAAAACATGTAAATGTATTATTGTATAGCAGCTGTCCACGCAGACGCATCGCTCACTCAAGTACGAGAGAGACAGATGTCGAACGCTGCCGAACGCGTATGCCGATTGTGCCTCTTTGTCGCTCGTTCCGCGCTCTCGATTGTACTTCAAGCCTTAAATGGAACGCCTCAGAGCGAGGTAACGCCGCATGAGTCATGTTTTCTCATGCGTGCAACAGGCTCCATTGAATTATAAAACGAATTCACGGCAAAAACAAATATATCCCAATTGAATGAGTCCTTTCATTACTTTGTTGCACCAGAAATCGTGCTTCAAGCCCGTTCCATATGAAAGCTTCAACACAACTGTCGTCTCTTGACATATTACAGCAGTACATCATAATCTTATTAATTACTTATCTATTTTATTCTTATTGATAAATAATCATTGGCATTTGTGATGACGTAATGGAACACCTCAGAGCGAGAGAGGTAACGCCGTATGAGTCATGTTTTTCCGTGCGTGCAGCCAGTTCTATCGAATTATAAGACGTTATCACGTCAAAAGTTGATATTCCTATTCAGGACCTCATAATATGTATGAATCTATTACGAGAACATCATATTTCGTGTTTTCAGAGCGCTATCTGCAGTTATATGAAGTTTGAAATGAGTCAAAATAACCACATTCTGAGCTGTTTCAAAGTATCGCAAATCACATAAATCCATCCAATACAACATAATACGCATGAATCCGTCCTCAAATGCACAAAATTTTGCGTTTCCTGCAAGTTATCGGCGTTTTTTCTGAGTCTCGTTGAGAAATTTTTGACTCTGTAAATCTGCTCAGAAGAAAGATTTTGCTTCAAAAGTGCGTTATATGGCAGAATCTAGCACCAAATACATCATATTCCGTGTTCTTAGAGTGCTATTTGCAGTTTTACAAACTTTGGAATAAGTCGAGATCACGCTTTCCCGCGCAGATTTTCACAATCAAAAAGTTCATTTTCCTATTCAGGACCTCATAATATGTATGAATCTATTGACAGAAACATCATATTTCGTGTTTTTAGAGCGCTATCTGCGGTTATATGAAGTTTGAAATAAGTCAAAATTACCACATTCTGAGCAGTTTCAAAGTATCGCAAATCACATAAATCTATCCAATACAACATGATACGCATGAATGCGTCCTCAGATGCACAAAATTTTGCGTTTTCAGCAAGTTATCGGTGTTTTCTCTGAGTCTCGTTGAGAAATTTTTGACTCTGTGAATCTGCTCAGAAGTAAGATTTTGCTTCAAAAGTGCATTATATGACAAATTCTAGCACCAAATACATCATATTCCGTGTTTTCAGAGTGCTACTTGCAGTTTCACAAAATTTGGAATGTCGAAATCACGCTTTTCCGCGCAGATATTCACAATCAAAAAGTTCATATTCCTATTCAGGACCTTATGATATGTATGAATCTATTGACAAAAACATCTTATTTTGTGTTCTCAGAGCGCTATCTGCAGTTATATGTACTTTGAAATAAGTCAAAATTACCATATTTTGAGCAGGTTCAAAGTATCGCAAATCACATAAATCTATCCAATACAACATAATACCCATGAATCCGTCCTCAAATGCACAAAATTCTGCGTTTCCAGCAAGTTATCGGCGTTTTTTCTGAGTCTCGTTGAGAAATATTCTACTCTGTAAATCTGCTCAGAAGCAAGATTTTGCTTTAAAGGTGCGTTAAATGGCAGAATCTAGCACCAGATACATCATATTTCGTGTTTTCAGAGTGCTATTTGCAGTTTCACAAACTTTGGGATAAGTCGAAATCACGCTTTTCCGCGCAAATTTCCACAATCAAAAAGTTCATATTCCTACTCAGGACCTCATAATATGTATGAATCTATTGACAAAATCATCATATTTCGTGTTTTCAACGCGCTATCTGCAGTTATATGAAGTTTGAAATAAGTCAAAATTACCACATACTGATCAGTTTCATAGTATCGCAAATCAATACAACATGATACGCATGAATCCGTCCTCAAATGCACAAAATTTGGCGTTTCCAGCAAGTAATCGGCGTTTTTTCTGAGTCTCGTTGAGAAATTTTTGACTCTGTAAATCTGCTCAGAAGCAATATTTTGCTTCAAAAGTGCGTTATATGGTAGAATCTAGCACCAAACACATCATACTTTGTGTTTTTAGAGTGCTATTTGCAGTTTTACAAACTTTGGAATAGATCGAAATCACGCTTTTCCGCGCAAATTTTCACAATCAAAAAGTTCATATTCCTATTCAGGACCTCATAATATGTATAAATCTATTGACAAAAACATCATATTTCGTGTATTCAGAGCGCTATCTGCAGTTATATGAAGCTTGAAATAAGTCAAAATTACCACATTCTGAGCAGTTTCAAAGTATCGCAAATTACATAAATCCATCTAATACAACATGATACGCATGAATCCGTCGTCAAATGCACAAAATTTTGCGTTTCCAGCAAGTTATCGGCGTTTTTTCTGAGTCTCGTTGAGAAATTTTTGACTCTGTAAATCTGCTAAGAAGCAAGATTTTGCTTCAAAAGTGCGTTATATGGCAGAATCTAGCACCAAATACATCATATTTTGTGTTTTTAGAGTGCTATTTACAGTTTTACAAACTTTGGAATAAGTCGAAATCACTCTTTCCCGCGCAAATTTCCACAATCAAAAAGTTCATATTCCTACTCAGAACCTTATAATATGTATGAATCTTTTGACAAAAACATCATATCTCGTGTTTTCAGTGCGCTATCTGCAGTCATATGGAGTTTGAGTAGCGCAAATTACATAAATCTATCTAATACCACATAATACGCATGAATCCGTCCTCAAATGCACTAAATATCGAGTTTCCAGCAAATTATCGGCGTTTTTTCTGAGTCTCGTTGAGGAATTCTTGACTGTAAATCTGCTCAGGAGCAAGATTTTGATTCAAAAGTGCGTTATATGGCAGAATCTAGCACCAAATACATCATATTTCGAGTTTTTAGAGTGCTATTTGCAGTTTTACAAACTTTGGAATAGGTCGAAATCACGCTTCTCCGCGCAGATTTCCACAATCAAGAAGTTCATATTCCTATTCAGGAGCTCATAATATGTATGAATCTATTGACGAAAACATCATATTTTGTGTTCTCAGAGCGCTATCTGCAGTTATATGAAGTTTGAAATAAGTCAAAATTACCACATTCTGAGCAGTTTCAAAGTATCGCAAATCACATAAATCTATCCAATACAACATAATACGCATGAATCCGTCCTCAAATGCACAAAATTTTGCGTTTCCAGCAAGTTATCGGCGTTTTCTCTGAGTCTCGTTGAGAAATTTTTGACTCTGTAAATCTGCTCAGAAGCAAGATTTTGCTTCAAAAGTGCGTTATATGGCAGAATCTAGCACCATATACATCATATTTTGTGTTTTTAGAGTGCTATTTGCAGTTTTACAAACTTTGGAATGAGTCGAAATCACGCTTTTCCGCGCAAATTTTCACGATCAAAAAGTTTATATTCCTATTCAGGACCTCATGATATGTATGAATCTATTGACAAGAACCTCATATTTCGTGTTTTCAGAGCGCTATCTGCAGTTATATGAAGTTTGGAATGAGTCAAAATTACCACATTCTGATCAGTTTCAAAGTATCGAAAATCACATAAATCTATCCAATACAACATAATACGCATGAATCCGTCCTCAAATGCACAAAATTTTGCGTTTTCAGCAAGTTATCGGTGTTTTCTCTGAGTCTCGTTGAGAAATTTTTGACTCGGTAAATCTGCTCAGAAGCAAGATTTTGCTTTAAAAGTGCGTTATATGGCAGAATCTAGCACCAAATACATCATATTTCGTGTTTTTAGAGTGCTATTCGCAGTTTTACAAACTTTGGAATAAGTCGAAATCACGCTTTTCCACGCAAATTTTTACAATCAAAAAGTTCATATTCCCATTCAGGACCCCATAATATGTATGAATCTATTGACAAAAACATCATATTTCGTGTTTTCAGAGCGCTATCAGCAGTTATATGAAGTTTAAAATAAGTCAAAATTACCACATTCTGAGCAGTTTCAGAATATCGCAAATCACATAAATCTATCCAATACAACATAATACGCATGAATCCGTCCTCAAATGCACAAAATTCTGCGTTTTCAGCAAGTTATCGGCGTTCTCTCTGAGTCTCGTTGAGAAATTTTTGACTCTGTAAATCTGCTCAGAATTAAGATTTTGCTTCAAAAGTGCGTTATATGGCAGAATCTAGCACCAAATACATCATATTTCGTGTTTTCAGAGTGCTATTTGCAGTTTTACAAACTTTGGAATAAGTCGAAATCACGCTCTTCCGCGCAGATTTTCACAATCAAAAATCGGTTGTCTATAAAGTCGGTTTACTGACGATAGTTTAACGTGACAACTTCATGAGAAAATACTGATGGAGTGGTTGCATTTTTGAAAAGAAAATTTCAATTTTATTGGTTTGATAGATATTTTGTATGGATATAGAGAAGGAGGTTAATGGAAATCAGGAATTGAATTGATCAAGTTACATATATTTCTACGCATAAATCCAATTATGTCAATTTTTTTCTTTTTTATTTTGTAGCAACATTATTTCTTTCAGCAAGTAAACTGAATAAAAGCTGTTGTTCAATCAGTTACTCAATTATTTTCGCTAATTCAATCGTAACTTGTTGTGAAAAAGTGATAATCTTGAATAATTCATTATAATAATAAACTGTGATTAAATTATTGTTCATAAATCTTAAATTCAAAATTTTAAATCTAGAAACATCATTAAAATTTTTGTAATTCTAGCTTTTGAAAAGCCCGCCTCAATGTGTTTGATATGGGTTAAAATTGTACCCTTTGACGGCTGGCTGATCCAACCTGTCATTTCAGACACGTTGTTATGATATTTGGAAGATTTAACATTCATGTTTCAATTTTTTGAAATCATAGCTACGCTCGATAATTATTTCGATCGAATAGTGAAGCCATTGATTCTTTACTTATCGTGAAATAGTTCTGGGTAAGAGTGACTAATAGGTCACTATGACATTTCGCACAATTTTAAAGAGATGGCGGTACTGGCGTCTTTGCAGTGAAAACAAATTCTGTCAGTGGTGTCATGTCGTTACATTCAAGCATCCCGCCACGTATTAGTACAGAGATATCAACATAGATGACACCAACTGTCTGAGCCTGTTTTAAAATAAAAGGTAGCTGAAGCGCATGACAGGATCTAGAGAGGCTGAAAAAAATGGCTAACAAATAAGCACGTTTTTCGTTTATTGTGTATAATTTGGTACTAAAATAAATAGTTTGTTACATCAATTGTTGTTTGGTTAATCAATAAATAACCCCAAACACGACATTTGGCGACGAGGATTAAAGAAGTTTAAAGAAAATAGTGTGAAATCAAACAAAACAACTATAAAAGAACAAAAGTGTCAATAAAAAAAATGGACAATATATCAATGTCAAGACCGATTGAGCCGTTCGATATCCATACCGACACACAGAACATTGGAACTAGATGGAAAAGATGGTTAAATAGATTTGAAAACTACATGGAAGCAGCCAACATCTCCAGTGACAAACGTAAACGAGCCATGCTTCTCCATTTGGTAGGTGAGCCAGCGTACGATATATTTCAATCTCTTCCAGATATTCCTGAGACCTCCACCTCCTCTGAAGAACCGACCAATACGTATGAAAAAGCCAAAATAAAATTTTCGTCCTATTTTCTACCGCAAATCAACACAGAATTCGAAATTTTTAATTTCAGACAAGCAAAGCAAGAAAGTGGTGAAACCATAGCACAATTTTATGCACGTTTACTAAAACTTAGCGCCAACTGTGGATTTGAAAACATAGACAAGGAAATAAAGTCCCAAATAATACTCAGCACAACGTCAGTAAGCCTCAGAAGATTTGGACTTAGAGAACAACCTACTCTATCAGAGCTAATCGCGAGAGGAAAAACACTCGAAGCAACAGAACATCAAATGACTGCAATGTCGACCGAAGAAAAACAGGAGTCATCAAACTCGCAACATATTAATAAGGTAGGCAATAAGAATAATAAACAGGGTTATAAATCAAGACACACAAACGAGACAAACAAAACTTGCAAGAACTGTGGCAACCGCTGGCATGATGGTGGGAGAGAATCGTGTCCTGCACAAAATATTGAATGTAGAAAATGTCATAAAATGGGACATTTTGCAAAAGTATGTTTATCAAGCAGCCATAAGTTTCCACGAACGAATAACAAATATCCAGCAAACAGAAAGAATTCAGGTAGTTCAGCATCACAAAACAAACAAAAATGCAATCAAATGCAGGCTGTTACAGAACATTCGTCCTCTTCAGAAAGCTCAGCTTTCAAACTCTCTGTAAAATCAGTTACAGCAACACCACAAACGACAGTACTGTTGAATAATGTACCAGTATGTTTTACAATAGACACAGGCTCTACTGTAAATATTATAAGTCGACAACATTTTTGCAAACTGAAAAACAAACCAGTCCTACAAGATAGCAACGAAAAAGTTTATCCGTACAACTCCAACAAAGAACTTCCAATGAGAGGTAAATTTAGAGGTATTTTCAAACATAAATTATCAAGAGTAGAAGCGGATGTCTTCGTCATAGATAGCGAATCAGAACCACTGCTCAGTTATCAGACTGCCCGAGACCTGGAATTAATCAAAGTAGCACAAGCAGTGCATCCAAATATCATAAATGGTCAATATCTCCAAGAACACTTTCCCGAACTTTTAAAAGGGGTAGGCCAGTTGAAAAATTACCAAGTACAGCTACATTTGGACGAAACAGCACAACCAGTAGCACAGAAACATAGGCGCGTACCGTTTCATTTGCGTTCTAAAGTTGAGGCAGAGCTGCAGAGGCTAGAACAGGAAGACATAATAGAAAAAGCAACAGGTCCAACGCCATGGGTTTCTCCTATTGTATTAGTACCCAAACCGCACAACCTAGACGAAATAAGAATGTGCGTTGATATGCGCGCAGCTAACATGGCTATCAAACGAGAACGGCACATCACACCAACAATTGATGACATCTTTATGCTGTTGAATGGAGCAAAAATATTCAGTAAAATAGATCTTAAAGAGGGTTATCACCAGCTCCTGTTGAATGAAAAATCGCGCGTAATTACGACTTTTTCTACGCACTTAGGTCTTTACAGATACAAACGTTTAAGTTTCGGTATCAACGCAGCCGCCGAAATATTCCAGGACACCATCAGACAAGTACTATCGAACATCTCTGGAGTCCTCAACATTAGTGATGATATTTTGATATTTGGTAAGACACAAAAAGAGCACAACGAGTCACTGCTAAAAGTATTGAATAGGTTAAAAAATAGTAACTTAACAATAAACAAGAGAAAATGTGTTTACAGCCAACCGGAAATAGCCTTCTTCGGATACATTTTCTCTAAAGACGGAATCAAACCAGACCCAAGAAAGGTTGAGGCCTTCAAATCTCTGAGTTCGCCTCAAAACGTTTCTGAAGTCAGAAGTCTTTTGGGTATGCTTAATTATGTAGGAAAATTTCTGCCGAATCTAGCGAATCAAACAAGAATTCTAAGGGAACTGACACTGAAAGATGCTCAATGGAACTGGACCACGGATCACCAATAGGCTTTCCTGAGATTGAAAGAACTTTTGAATGACGCTAGTAAGTTAGCGTACTACGACATCAACAAACAAACACATGTATACGTGGATGCTGGTCCTCATGGATTAGGGGCTATCCTTTCCCAACAAACAAGCAACGGAGAAATAAAGGTAGTAGCGTATGGAAGCAGAACCTTAACGGATGTTGAAAAAAGATACAGTCAGATTGAAAAGGAAATGCTCAGTATAAATTGGGCACTGCATCATTTCCATACATATTTATACGGCACACACTTTCAGTTGCACACAGATCATAAACCTTTAGTCAGCATATTAACCAATCCACAATCGTCTACTAGTGCTCGACTTGAGAGACTGATTCTAAAAATACAACAATATCGTTTCACAATTACGCATCAAAAAGGAACAAGCAATCCATCTGACTACTTATCCAGATATACTTTTGATCATCAGAAACAAAATAACCAGGAAATTATACGATGTACGTTCAATTCGCAGAAACATTCAGACAAGAAAACCGAAAATTATGTGAAATTTATAGCAACGAACAGTTTGCCAAATGCCTTGACGTTTGAAGATGTTCGGAGCAAAACAGCCTCTGATGAAACACTAACACTGGTAATGGAAGCCATTCATCAAAATGAAGATTTATTTAACAAACCACAACTGAAACAATTTCAAAAAATTAAACATGAGCTGACTGTGTACAAAGGCATTGTACTACGCGGAAAAAGAATCGTTCTCCCAGCAAGTTTAACACAACAAGCAATAAATTTAGCGCATAAAGGGCATATGGGCATAGTTAAAACAAAGCAATTGTTAAGAAGTAAAGTTTGGTTTCCAAACATAGATTCGATGACAACAAAGACAATACAAAATTGCGTTTACTGCCAAGCATCGGTCAATACGAACAACAGAGAACCAATTCAGATCACAGAACTGGCTAGTCAGCCGTTTCAAAACATAGCAATTGATTTTGCAGGTCCATTTCCGAATGGAAAGTATTTGCTTGTCATTGTGGACGAATATTCCAAATATCCTATTGCGGAACCAGTTTCGTCTACCAATTTTGAAAACACTAAGAAAGTTTTTAATGAAAACATTTGCAAATTTCGGAATTCCTAAACAGGTAAAATCTGATAATGGTCCACCGTTTGGTAGTCATGAATTCAAATGTTTTTCTGAACAAATGAATTTTAAGCATCATAAAATAACACCCTATTGGCCAGAGAGCAATGGTCAAGCCGAAAGATTGGTAAAAACTATAAAAAAGTCATTGATTTGTAACATGATGGAGACTAATGATCTATTTTCAGAGCTACAGTCATTTCTAATTAATTATAGATCAACTCCTCACATATCAACCGGACTGTCACCGTATGAAATCGTTTTTGGTCGACAAATTAATACCTTTTTACCAATGGTACATCCAGAAATTGACGACAAAATGAAGAAAATTATTGAAACCAATCTAAACATGAGAAGGAAATATAAGAATATTGCTGATGCAAAGCGCCATACTAAACCATCGAAGTTTCAAGAAGGTGATATCGTGTTATGTGAACAGATTAAAAAGAATAAACTGACACCACCGTTTGATCCTGATCCGTACACCATTAGCCAAATAAACGGATCAAGAATCACAGCCACACGGAGAAACAAAACCATTGTGAGAAACTCCTCATTCTTTAAGTTATTCCATCAATCCTTCCCAAACTCTCCTAAAACATCCATTTCAAACTCTTCCTTAAATGAGATTGAAACAGATCGTAGGGAACCACCGAAAGAAGTTTTCGATCCATTGGAACAACGCGTAGAAGTCCAAGATGATGATAATGAAGTGAATGAAACCGAAGTTGAAGATCAAGATAACGCTCAAACCCGTCCTATTCGAAATAGAAAAGCTCCGAGATATCTTCAAGACTATGTTGTGAATATATAGAAAAAATAATAATTTTTGTATTTATGTTTTATGTAATTCAATTATCGATTATTTTGAAAGGTTATTTAATTTGCATCTTGGGAGGAAATGTCATGTCGTTACATTCAAGCATCCCGCCACGTATTAGTACAGAGATATCAACATAGATGACACCAACTGTCTGAGCCTGTTTTAAAATAAAAGGTAGCTGAAGCGCATGACAGGATCTAGAGAGGCTGAAAAAAATGGCTAACAAATAAGCACGTTTTTCGTTTATTGTGTATAATTTGGTACTAAAATAAATAGTTTGTTACATCAATTGTTGTTTGGTTAATCAATAAATAACCCCAAACACGACAAGTGGCACTAAAACAGTGTTCATGTGTAACAATGGTTGTAGGTTAGCTCGCTACGCTCGCGGCTTTAACAAACATCCCTGAACATCACCGCACTTGCGCTGCGCGCGCCTGTGGGACTGAACTTGAGAGAAAACCACCTCGAAGGGTGAATCAAAATTCTCCCTGTTGGACCGAAATAATGAAACTTTCACATGTCATGTTTGAGGACTACTGCTTAGCTACCACTTACTCTGTACACATGTATTTCGAGCGCAAGCGCATTATCATAGTGACCTATCATTCACTTTATCCTGGTTCTGCTAACTTATTGTTATAGTCTTGTCAATTATAGCATAACCTACAATCGCTGCACCAGCGGACCGATGGTATTTATTTTATTGATGAAAGCACGAATATTCGACAATATATCACTGAACATATATCTAATATCGGAAGAATCATTACCTTTATCGCCGCAATTATCTTTGCTATAAACAATTGACACCACATTCACTCTTCACTGCACTTCATACTTGACGAAAACATGTAAATGTATTATTGTATAGCAGCTGTCCACGCGGACGCATCGCTCACTCAAGTAGGAGAGAGACAGATGTCGAGCGCTGCCGAACGCGTAGGCCGATTGTGCCTCTTTGTCGCTCGTTCCGTGCTCTCGCTTGCACTTCAAGACTTAAATAGAACGCCTCAGAGCGAGGTAACGCCGCATGAATCATGTTTTTCGTGCGTGCAGCCGGCTTCATTGAATTATGAGATGTTGTCACGTCAAAAACAAATATATCCCAACTAAATGAATCTTTTCATTACTTCGTTGCACCTGAAATCGTGTTTCACGTCCGTCCCATATAAAATCTTTAACACAACTGTCGTCTCTTAACATATTACAGTAGTACATCATAATCTTATTAATTACTTGCCTAATTTATTCCTATTGATAAATAATCATTGGCATCTGTGATGACGTAATGGAACGCCTCAGAGCGAGCGAGGGTAACGCCGTATGAGTCATGTTTTTTTGTGCGTGCAGCCAGCTCTATCGAATTATAAGACGTTATCACGTCAAAAGTTTATATTTCTATTCAGGACCTCATGATATGTATGAATCTATTGACAAAAACATCATATTTCGTGTTTTCAGAGCGCTATCAGCAGTTATATGAAGTTAGAAATAAGTCAGAGTTACCACATTCTGAGCAGTTTTAAAGTATCGCAAATCACATAAATCTATTCAATACAACATAATACGCCTGAATCCGTCCTCAAATGCACAAAATTTTTCGTTTCCAGCAAGTAATCGGCGTTTTTTCTGAGTCTCGTTGAGAAATTTTTGACTCTGTAAATCCGCTCAGAAGCAAGATTTTGCTTCAAAAGTGCGTTATATGGCAGAATTTTGCATCAAATACATCATATTGAGTGTTTTTAGAGTGCTATTTGCAGTTTTACAAACTTTGGAATAAGTCGAAATCACGCTTTCCCGCGCAGATTTTCACAATCAAAAAGTTCATATTAATATTCAGGACCTCATAATATGTATGAATCTATTGACAAAAACATTATATTATGTGTTTTCGGAGCGCTATCTGCAGTTATATTAAGTTTGAAATAAGTCAAAATTACCACATTCTGGGCAGTTTCAAATTATCGCAAATTACATAAATCTATCCAATACAACATAATACGCATGAATCGGTCCTCAAAGGCACAAAATTCTGCGTTTCCAGCAAGTTATCGGGCGTTTTTTTCTGAGTCTCGTTGAGAGATTTTTGACTCTGCAAATCTGCTCAGAAGCAAGATTTTGCCTCAAAAGTGCGTTATATGGCAGAATCTAGCACCAAATACATCATATTTCGTGTTTTTAGAGTGCTATTTGCAGTTTTACAAACTTTGGAATAAGTCGAAATCACGATTTCCGCGCAGATTTTCACAATCGAAAAGTTCATATTCCTATTCAGGACCTCATAATATGTATGAAACTATTGACAAAAACATCATATTTCGTGTTTTCAGAGCGCTATCTGCAGTAATATGAGGTTTGGAATAAGACAAAGTTACCTCATTCTGAGCAGTTTCAAAGTATCGCAAATCACATAAATCTATCCAATACAACATAACACGCATGAATCCGTCCTCGAGTGCACAAAATTTTGCGTTTCCAGCAAGTTATCGGCGTTTTTCTGAGTCTCGTTGAGGAATCTTTGACTCTGTAAATCTGCTCAGAGGCAAGATTTTGCTTCAAAAGTGCGTTATATGGCAGAATCTAGCTCCAAATACATCATTATTCGTGTTTTTAGAGTGCTATTTGCAGTTTTAAAACTTTGGAATAAGTCGAAATCACGCTTTTCCGCGCGGATTTTTACAATCTGAAAGTTCATATTCCCATTCAGGACCTCATAATATGTATGAATCTATTGACAAAAACATCATATTTCGTGTTTTCAGAGCACTATCTGCAGTTATATGAAGTTTGAAATAAATCAAAATTACCTAATTCTGAGCAGTTTCAAAGTATCGCAAATCACATAAATCTATGCAATACAACATAATATGCATGAATCCGTCCTCAAATGCACAAAATTTTGAGTTTCCAGCAAGTTATCGGCGTATTTTCTGAGTCTCGTTGAGAAATTTTTGACTCTGTAAATCTGCTCAGAAGCAAGATTTTGCTTCAAAAGTGCGTTATATGGCAGAATCTAGCACCAAATACATCATATTCCGTGTTTAAAGAGTGCTATTTGCAGTTTTACAAACTTTGGTATGAGTCGAAATCACGCTTTTCCGCGCAGTTTTTTCACAATCAGAAAGTTCACATTCCTATGCAAGACCTCATAATATGTATGAATCTATCGACAAAAACATCATATTTCGTGTTCTCAGAGCGCTATCTGCAGTTATATGAAGTTTGAAAGAAGTCAAAATTACCACATTCTGAGCAGTTTTGACGTATCGCAAATCACATAAATATATCCAATACAACATAATACGCATGAATCCGTCCTCAAATGCACGAAATTTTGCGTTTCCAGCAAGTTATCGGCGGTTTTTCTGAGTCTTGTTGAGAAATTTCCGACTCTGTTAATCTGCTCAGAAGCAAGATTTTGCTTCAAAAGTGCGTTATATGGCAGAATACAAATACATCATATTTCGTGTTTTTAGAGTGCTATTTGCAGTTCTACAAACTTTGGAATAACTCGGAATCACGCTCCTCCGCGCAGATTTTCACGATCAAAAAGTTCATATTCCTATTCAGGACCTCATAATATGTATGAATCTATTGACAAAAACATCATATTTTCGTGTTTTCAAAGCGCTATCTGCAGTTATATGAGGTTTGAAATAAGTCAAAGTTACCTCATTCTGAGCAGTTTCAAAGTATCGCAAATCACATAAATCTATCCAATACAACATAATACGCATGAATCTGTCCTCGAGTGCACAAAATTTTGCGTTTCCAGCAAGTAATCGGCGTTTTTCTGAGTCTCGTTGAGCAATTTTTGACTCTGTTAATT
Organism: Dromius quadrimaculatus; assembly: GCA_963989225.1. Classification (NCBI taxonomy): domain Eukaryota; kingdom Metazoa; phylum Arthropoda; class Insecta; order Coleoptera; family Carabidae; genus Dromius; species Dromius quadrimaculatus. The sequence continues at coordinate 22,159 of CAXDIG010000314.1, read as the reverse complement.
CGCTCAGAAGCAAGATTTTGCTTCAAAAGTGCGTTATATGGCAGAATCTAGCACCAAATACATCATATTCCGTGTTCAAAGAGTGCTATTTGCAGTTTTACAACTTTGGAATAAGTCGAAATCACGCTCTTCCGCGAAGATTTTCACAATCAAAAAATTCATATTCCTATTCAAGACCTCATAATATGTATGAACCTATTGACAAAAACATCATATTTCGTGTTTTCAGAGCGCTATCTGCAGTTATATGAAGTTTGAAAGAAGTCAAATTACCACATTCTGAGCAGTTTCAAAGTATCGCAAATCACATAAATCTATCCAATGCAATATAATACGCATGAATCCGTCCTCAAATGCACAAAATTTTGCGTTTTAGCAAGTTATTGGCGCTTTTTCTGAGTCTCGTTGAGGAATGCTCCGACTCTGTAAATCTGCTCAGGAGCAAGATTTTGCTTCAAAAGTGCGTTATATGGCAGAATACAAATACATCATATTTCGTGTTTTTAGAGTGCTATTTGCAGTTTTACAAACTTTGGAATAAGTTGAAATCACGCTTCTCCGCGCAGATTTTCACAATCAAAAAGTTCATATTCCTATTAAGGACCTCATAATATGTATGAAACTATTGACATAAACATCATATTTCGTGTTTTCAGAGCAATATCTGCAGTTATATGAAGTTTGAAATAAATCAAAATTACCTCATTCTGAGCAGTTTCAAAGTATCGCAAATCACATAAATCTATGCAATACAACATAATACGCATAAATCCATCCTCAAATGCACAAAATTTTGCGTTTCCAGCAAGTTATCGGCGTTTTTTCTGAGTCTCGTTGAGAAATTTTTGACTTCGTAAATCTACTCAGAAGCAAGATTTTGCTTCAAAAGTGCGTTAAATGGCAGAATCTAGCACCAAATACATCATATTTCATATGGCAGAATCTAGCACCAAATACATCATATTTCGTGTTTTCAGAGTGCTATTTGCAGTTTTACAAACTTTGGAATAAGTAGAAATCACGCTTTTCCGCGCAGATTTTCACAATCAAAAAATTCATATTCCTATTCAAGACCTCATAATATGTATGGATCTATTGACAAAAACATCATATTTCGTGTTTTAAGAGCGCTGTCTGCAGTTATATGAAGTTTGAAATAAGTCAAAATTACCACATTCTGAGCAGTTTCAAAGAATCGCAAATCACATAAATCTATCCTATACAACATAATACGCATGAATCCGTCCTCAAATGCATAAAATTTTGCGTTTCCAGCCAGTTATCGGCGTTTTTACTGAGTCTCGTTGAGAAATTTTTGACTCTGTAAATCTGCTCATAAGCAAGATTTTGCTCCAAAAGTGCGTTATATGGCAGAATCTAGCACCAAATACATAATATTTCGTGTTTTCAGAGTGCTATTTGCAGTTTTACAAACTTTGGAATAAGTCGAAATCACGCTTTTCCGCGCAGATTTCCACAATCAAATAGTTCATATTCCTATTCAGGACCTCATGATATATATGAATCTATTGACAAAAACATCATATATCGTGTTTTTAGAGCGCTATCTGCAGTTATATGGAGTTTGAAATAGGTCAAAATTACCACATTCTGAGCAGTTTCAAAGTATCGCAAATCACATAGATCTATCCAATACAACATAATACGCATGAATATGTCCTCAGATGCACAAAATTTTGCGTTTCCAGCAAGTTATCGGCGTTTTTTCTGAGTCTCGTTGAGAAATTTTTGACTCTGTAAATCTGCTCAGAAGCAAAATTTTGCTTCAAAAGTGCGTTATATGGCAGAATCAAGCACCAAATACATCATATTTCGTGTTTTTAGAGTGCTATTTGCAGATTTACAAACTTTGGAATAAGTCGAAATCACGCTTCTCCGCGCAGATTTTCACAATCAAAAAGTTCATATTCCTATTCAAGACCTCATAATATGTATGGATCCCTTGACAAAAACATCATATTTCGTGTTTTCAGAGCGCTATCTGCAGTTATATGAAGTTTGAAATAAGTCAAAATTATAATATTCTGAGCAGTTTTAAAGTATCGCAAATCACATAAATCTATCCAATGCAATATAATACGCATGAATCCGTCCTCAAATGCACAAAATTTTGCGTTTTAGCAAGTTATCGGCGCTTTTTCTGAGTCTCGTTGAGGAATGCTCCGACTCTGTAAATCTGCTCAGAAGCAAGATTCAGCTTCAAAAGTGCGTTATATGGCAGAATCTAGCAACAAATACATCATATTTCGTGTTTTCAGAGTGCTATATGCAGTTTTACAAACTTTGGAAATAATCGAAATCACGGTTTTCCGCGCAGATTTTCACAATCGAAAAGTTCATATTCCTATCCAGGACCTCATAATATGTATGAATCTATTGACTAAAACATCATATTTCGTGTTTTCAGAGTGCTATCTGCAGTTATATGAAGTTTGAAATAAGTCAAAATTACCACATTCTGAGCAGTTTTAAAGTATCGCAAATCACATAAATCTATCCAATATATTAAATACGCAAGAATCCGTCTTTAAATGCACAAAATTTTGCGTTTATAGCAAGTTATCGGCGTTTTATCTGGGTCTCGTTTAGAGATTTTTGACTCTGTAAATGTGCTTCAGAAGCCAGATTTTGCTTTAAAAGTGCGTTATATGGCAGAATCTAGCACCAAATACATCATATTTCGTGTTTTTAGAGTGCTATTTGCAGTTTCACAAACTTTGGAATAAGTCGGAATCACGCTTTTCCGCGCAGATTTTCACAATCAAGGAGTTCATATTCCTATTTAGGATCTCATAATATGTATGAATCTATTGACAAAAACTCGGAGCGCTATCTGCAGTTATATGAAGTTTGAAATAAGTCAAAATTACCACATTCTGAGCAGTTTCCAAGTATCGCAAATCACATAAATCTATCCAATGCAATATAATACGCATGAATCCGTCCTCAAATGCACAAAATTTTGCGTTTTAGCAAGTTATCGGCGCTCTTCCTGAGTCTCGTTGAGGAATGCTCCGACTCTGTAAATCTGCTCAGAAGCAAGATTTAGCTTCAAAAGTGCGTTATATGGCAGAATCTAGCAACAAACACATCATCTTTCGTGTTTTTAGAGTGCTATTTGCAGTTTTACAAACTTTGGAAATAATCGAAATCACGCTTTTCCGCGCAGATTTTCACAATCAAAAAGTTCATATTCCTATTCAGGACCTCATAATATGTATGAATCTATTGACAAAAACATCATATTTCGTGTTTTCAGAGCGCTATCTGCAGTTATATGAAGTTTGAAATAAGTCAAAATTAGAATATTCTGAGCAGTTTCAAAGTATCGCAAATCACATAAATCTATCCAATACAACATAATAAGCAAGAATCCGTCCTTAAATGCACAAAATTTCGCGTTTCGAGCAAGTTATCAGCGTTTTTTCTAAGTCTCGTTGAGAGATTTTTGACTCTGTAAATCTGCTCAGAAGCAAGATTTTGCTTCAAAATTGCGTTATGTGGCAGAATCTAGCACCAAATACAACATATTTCGTGTTTTCAGAGTGCTATTTGCAGTTTTACAAACTTTGGAATAAGTCGAAATTACGCTATTCCGCGCAGATTTTCACAATCAAAAAGTTCATATTCCTATTCAGGACCTCATAATATGTATGAATCTATTGACAAAAACATAATATTTTGTGTTTTCAGAGCGCTATCTGCAGTTATATGATGTTTGAAATAAGTCAAAATTACCACATTCTGAGCAGTTTCAAAGTATCGCAAATCACATAAATCTATCCAATACAACATAATAAGCATGAATCGGTCCTTAAATGCACAAAATTATGCGTTTCCAGCAAGTTATCGGCGTTTTTTCTGAGTCTCGTTGAGAGATTTTTGACTCTATTAATCTGCACAGAAAAAAGATTTTGCTGCAAAAGTGCGTTATATGACAGAATCTAGCACCAAATACATAATATTCCGTATTTTTAGAGTGCTCTTTGCAGTTTTACAAACTTTGGAATAAGTCGAAATCACGCTTTTCCGCGCAGATTTTCACAATCAAAAAGTTCATATTCCTATTCAGGACCTCATAATATGTATGAATCTATTGACAAAAACATCATATTTCGTGTTTTCAGAGCGCTATCTGCAGTTATATGAAGTTTGAAATAAGTCAAAATTACCACATTCTGAGCAGTTTCAAAGTATCGCAAATCACATAAATCTATCCAATACAACATAATACGCATGAATCCGTCCTGAAATGCACAAAATTTTGCGTTTCCAGCAAGTTATCGGCGTTTTTTCTGGGTCTCGTTGAGAAATTTTTGACTCTGTAAATCTGCTCAGTAGCAAGATTTTGCTTCAAAAGTGCGTTATATGGCAGAATCTAGCACCAAATACATCATATTTTGTGTTTTTAGAGTGCTATTTGCAGTTTTACAAACTTTGGAATAAGTCGAAATCACGCTTTTCCGCGCAGGTTTTCACAAACAAAAAGTTCATATTCCCATTCAGAACCTCATAATATGTATGAATCTATTGACAAAAACATCATATTCCGTGTTTTCAGAGCGCTATCTGCAGTTATATGAAGTTTGAAATAAGTCAAAATTACCACATTCTGAGCAGTTTCAAAGTATCGCAAATTACATAAATCTATCCAATACAACATGATACGCATGAATTCGTCCTCAGATGCACAAAATTTTGCGTTTCCAGCAAGTTATCGGCGTTTCTTCTGAAACTCGTTGAGAAATTTTTGACTCTGTGAATCTGCTCAGGAGCAAGATTTCGCTTCAAAAGTGCGTTATATGGCAGAATCTAGCACTAAATACATCATATTTTGTGTTTTTAGAGTGCTATTTGCAGTTTTACAAACTTTGGAATAAGTCGGAATCACGCTTTCCCGCGCAGATTTTCACGAACAAAAAGTCCATATTCCTATTCAGAACCTCATTATATGTGTTGAAGATACACTGCTAGTGATATTTCCTGGAAATCAATAAACCTAGATTGTAAGAATTTTGTTTCTATCTTTTCAAAAAGAAAGTGTATATCGTAGTTGTAGAAAAAAAAGAGAAGTTGTTATGTATTTTGATAAAAAAAAAACAATATATTTTTCGTGAATGCCAGTCTAGAATTTCTACTGCAATAAACAATAATACAGTCCACTTTACTTCAATCGTAGAACCTAAAGTTCTACAGGCAACCGCCACATTTTGGACCATCAAGCCGGATATTTTGTAGTTTGGAAAAATTCAAGACTTCAATCAAGAATTTGAGACATCAATCAAGAATTCAAGACTTCAATCAAGAAATCAAGCCTTCAATCAAGAAATCAAGACTTCAATCCAGAATACAAAACTCCAATCAGTCACAAGCAGTCCTTAGCATCTACTGCCAATAGATAAGTCCATTACAATCACTATCATACTATTCAATTTCCTGTCAAAAATTCAATCAAAATGACAGACGAGTTATCAAAATTAAAAACTAAACTTAAACAACAAAAGTTAGCCTTAAATAGACAAAATAACTATTTGAACAAAATTGATCTAGACAATTTAACAAGCAAGATAATCTATGAAATTAGAAATAGATTAGATCGATTGCCAGGTATTCTTGATTCATTTAATGATATTAAGGATAAAATTGAACTCATTGAAGGAATCACTACGGACGATGATGACGATGAACGTGATAATTTTGAGCAAATGTATTTTTCTTTAGTAGCTAGAATGGAAGAGGCACTGCAGATATTTTCCGAATTGAAGAATAATCCAAACGATGATAAATCTAGTGTTATTGAATTTGAAAATAATACTAACAACGATAAAGTCACGCCAACGAATAATCAGTCATATTTTCCGCAGGTACAATTACCATTAATGCAGATGCCTAAATTCGACGGAGACTACAATAAATGGCTGGAGTATCGTGACAGTTTCAATGTTTTAATTGATAATAACATAGTACTAAGCAATGTACAAAAGATGCACCATTTGCGTTTATCCTTGGAGAAGGAGGCTCTAGAAACAATCAAGGCAATACCAGTGTCAGACCAAAATTATCGTTTGGCATGGCAAGCTCTTCAAGATCGGTATGAAAAAAGTCAATTAATAGTAAACAATCATGTTAGGCTCATTCTAGATTTTCCGCGTGTAACTAAAGAATCGTCTAAAGAATTACGTAGCTTATACAATAATATCAATAACAATTTAGAGGCGCTGCGCAATTTAAGTGAGCCAGTAGAATCGTGGACCGCATTGTTAATTCCTATTATAACTGACAAGTTTGACATAAGTACAAGACGCGAATGGGAGAAGCAGTCAACTAACGAAAATGTTAAAACTGTTAAGGATCTTTTAAAGTTGCTAAGAGCTAGATGCGATGTTTTAGAGAAATTAGAAACTAGTAAAAATACATTCATTTCAAATTCTAATCAAAAAGCAAATAGTCAAGCTTATAAAGGTTACTATAAGAATAACCCACAATTATCGGTGCATGTAAACACAAATACGAAAGTTAGTTGTTTTTTCTGCAAGGGAAATCATACAATTTACAAATGTGATAGTTTCCTCAAACTTGATCCATTTCAAAGATATCAAGAAGCTAAAAAACTTCAGTTATGTTTAAATTGTTTACGACCTTCACATAGTGTAGCACAATGTCAATCATCAAAGTGCAAACGATGTGCGAAAGCTCATAACACTTTGTTGCATCTGAACTCAAGTGATTTCAGTTCATCTCAGGCTTCTGAATCGCGAAACGTAGGTAATTCATCCATCAAAATAAATGTTGAGAAACAGAACCAAGTACCTATTGCCACACATTCGTTAGAAACTACATGCAATTTTTCGGCGTTAGATCAAGTTTTGTTGTCGACTGCTTGTGTCTCAGTGAAAGATGCGCGAGGCAAATTACATCAGTGTCGAGTACTGCTAGATAGTGGAGCTATGAACAATTTTATAACAAAGAGTCTATGTGATAAACTAGATTTGAACTTACAAAAAGTTGAATTTGCAGTTAGTGGAGTAGGTGAAGCACTTCACAACGTTCAATTCATGGCAAATTTAACCATATCGTCCAACTATAGAAAGTTTAGTCAATCAATTTCATGTCTAGTGTTAGATACGATTAGTTCAAACATACCATTATCATCTTTCAGCAAACAGAATTTGAAGCTTCCAAACTATATGCAACTCGCAGATCCATCGTTCAATGAATCAAGACCTATTGATTTACTATTAGGGTCAACAATCTTCTGGCAATTATTGTGTGGCAAGCGGACTTTTCTACCAAACAATAATAATATAACGTTATATGAAACAAGACTAGGTTGGGTTCTAGGAGGTCAATTAGAATTCAATCATCAGATTCAACGCAAGAATAGATCAATCAATTGTTTTTTATCAGATAGGAGATTAGAAGATAGATTAGCTAAATTTTGGCGAGTAGAGGAGGTACACGTTAAGCCAGAATTATCAAAGAATGATCAAGTTTGCGAAAATCATTTTATTAGCACTCATAAACGTGATGAGAAGGGTCAATTTGTAGTTAGTATTCCATTCAAGGATAATGTAGGTAATTTAGGGGCGTCTCGAAAGCTAGCTTTGAATCGGTTTTATTCACAAGAAAACAAGTTAATAAAAAATCCGAAATTACACAATGAGTATGTAAAATTTATGTTAGAGTATGAATCTTTAGGCCACATGCGCAAAGTACAAGAATCAATCAACCACGAGAACATAGCTTATTACATTCCTCATCATGCAGTTATAAGGGAAAGTAGTAAGACGACAAAATTACGAGTAGTGTTCAATGCGTCAATGAAAACAGACAGTGGTTTGTCGTTAAATGATGTTCAGCATGTAGGGCCTATAGTTCAATCTGATTTAATAACAATTTTACTCAACTTCAGAACATATGAATACGTTATGTGCGCGGACATTTCGAAAATGTATCGGATGATTTGGATCGACTCCAATCAACAATGTTATCATCGGATCTTTTGGAGGAACAATCGGTCAGAAAGTTTGCAATGCAATGAGCTAAAAACCGTACCATATGGTACAGCTTCGGCTCCCTATCTTGCAACGCGATGTCTACATCAACTCTCAATCGAATTTGAAGACAAATATCCAGAAGCTTGTGAAGTTATTAGATCTCGTTTTTATGTCGATGATTTACTATGTGGGAGTGATTCAGAAGCAGACTTGATCCAATTACAACACGAAATTAGTTCAATTTTAGCTAGTGCTGGGTTTCAGCTCCGGAAATGGCTTTGTAATAGAAGTAATCTCCTAGAACAGTTCAAAACCAATAGTGAACTGGAATACTGTCTGTTGAAATTAGGAGACAATGAGCTCAATAAAACTTTGGGATTATTTTGGAACGCGAAATCAGATTCAATCAAATATTCAAGTACTGATGCAAATACGAATCTAATTGTGACAAAACGTCAAGCGTTATCGGAGATCGCACAAATCTACGATCCCCTTGGTCTAGTCGGACCCATAACAATTAATGGAAAATTGTTCATGCAAAAGTTATGGCAAGAAAAGATTCTTTGGGATGATCCTATTCCCGAAAAGTTATTAAAAAATTGGCAAACATTTCGTTCTGATCTAGTCAATTTGAGTCAATTTCAAATACCTAGACATGTTATTGCCTCTAACTATATTTCAATCGAATTGCACGGATTTTGTGACGCGAGTGAAAGGGCGTATGGAGCGGTAATATACGTACGCAGTAAAACGGAGTCTAATCAGCATTATGCACATCTTCTTTGTGCAAAAAGTAGAGTGGCACCTCTGAAACAATTAACGTTACCTAGACTAGAGCTTTGTGCTGCACATTTATTGGCACAGCTAACCAACTCGGTAAAAAATTCCACAAAAGCAAAGTTTGATAAACACTATTTTTGGTCAGATTCTACTATAACTTTGTCATGGCTACGAGATAGTCCACAAAGGTGGAAAATATTCGTCGCTAATCGTGTTAGTCAGATACAAGAATTGACTAATGTAGAGGATTGGTATCATGTGTCTTCCAAAGAAAATCCGGCCGATATATTATCGCGAGGTGCAGTTGTTAGTCAATTGCAAACGAATCAATTGTGGTGGTCAGGTCCACAGTGGTTAACTAACAGTAGTTTACCGTTAGAAATGACTCATCATTTTAAGTTAGAAGAGGTACCAGAAACTCGTACCATAGTAAATATTTCCATATTCAATGAATTTAACATTTTTGATAAATATTCTAACTTGACAAAATTACAAAGAACTATCGCATATTGTTTTCGATTTTTTAATAATTGCAAGTTGAAGTCAAAGATTAGAGAACCACAAGGTTCATTAACGGTTTTAGAATTGAACCATTCATTACAAGTATTGATTTGTCTCTCACAAAAAGAATCATTTCCAAATGAGTACAACAGTTTACTGAGAGGTCAATCAATTGACGCAAAAAGCAAGTTATTGTCTTTATTACCGTTCATGGACGAAAATCAATTGGTACGAGTGGGTGGTCGTTTGCAAAACAGTCAATGTAGTTTCAATATAAAGCATCCTATAATTTTGTCAGCTGAACATCGTCTAACTGTATTACTGTTCGAACAATATCATGAAAAGTTGTTTCATTGCGGACCAACAATGTTGTTGGCAGCAGTCAGACAAAATTATTGGCCAATAACTGGTCGCAATATTGCAAAAGGAATTGTACGGCGTTGCAAAATATGTTTCAGAGCAAAGCCAAAAAACCTGGAATGCTTGATGGGAAATCTTCCTGATCCAAGAGTCAATCAATACTTCCCATTTTATAATGTAGGCCTTGATTATTCCGGACCTTTCCTTCTGAAGGATAGGATCACAAGAGGTGCGAAATTAATTGAAAGCTATTTGTGTTTATTCATATGTTTATCTACAAAATCTATACATTTAGAAACTGTTACTGACTTGACTACGGAAAGCTTCATTGCTTGTCTCAGGCGATTTATCAGCAGACGCGGTAAGCCCAGGCATATCTATTCAGACAATGCAAAAAACTTTATGGGAGCCAGTTGTGAAATAAAAAAATTGTACTTATTCATTCAATCAAACGCGGAGAATATTTGTAATGTTCTTTCACGTGATAACATATCTTGGCACTTTATTCCGGCACGTTCCCCTAGTTTTGGCGGTATTTGGGAAGCTGGAATGAAGTCTGTTAAGTATCATTTAAAAAGGGTACTTGGCAACAGTCACGTCACTCATGAGGAATTTTCTACAATCACCTGTCAAATTGAAAGTATTTTAAATTCCAGACCTCTCTGTCCCCTCACAACAAATACAGATGACATTGACACTCTCACTCCAGGACACTTTCTAATAGGCAGAGCATTAACTAGTCTACCTGATGCTAAGGAATATCAATCGGTTCCTGAAAGCAGGCTGAAAAGATACAAACGTTTGCAGAAAATTGTTCAAGATTTTTGGGCAAGATGGAGAAAGGAATATTTGAACGAGCTTCAAATCCGAACAACATGGGAACTCCCTAATGAAGAGCACCAAAACTTATTAAAGGTGGGCACGGTAGTCGTCCTGAAAGAAGACAACATTCCGCCAATGCAATGGTCACTAGGTAGGATTGTCAAGCTGCACCCAGGAAATGATGGAATTGTTCGGGTTGTGAGCGTCAAAGTACGAGATAGCATAGTGAAGAGATCGGTTCGGCAGTTATGTGTTCTCCCAGTCAGCAGCGATTAGACATATTCACATTCACAAGACTATCTTCGAGTAATTGCCGTTGACTCCAAGGATTGAAATATGTTCAATATTTCGAGGCGGCCGGAATGTTGAAGATACACTGCTAGTGATATTTCCTGGAAATCAATAAACCTAGATTGTAAGAATTTTGTTTCTATTTTTTCAAAAAGAAAGTGTATATCGTAGTTGTAGAAAACAAAGAGAAGTTGTTATGTATTTTGATAAAAAAAAAACAATATATTTTTCGTGAATGCCAGTCTAGAATTTCTACTGCAATAAACAATAATACAGTCCACTTTATTTCAATCGTAGAACCTAAAGTTCTACAGGCAACCGCCACAATATGTATGAATCTATTGACAAAAACTCTATATTTCGTGTTTTCAGAGCGCTATCTGCTGTTATATGAAGTTTGAAATAAGTCAAAATTACCACATTCTGAGCAGTTTCAAAGTATTGCAAATCACATAAATCCATCCAATACATTATAATACGCATGAGTCCGTCCTCAAATGCACAACATTTTGCGTTCCCAGCAAGTTATCGGCGTTTTTTCTGAGTCTCGTTGAGAAATTTTTGACTCTGTAAATCTGCTCAGAAGCAAGATTTTGCTTCATAAGTGCATTATACGGCAGAATCAAGCACCAAATACATCATATTCCGTGTTTTTAGAGTGCTACTTGCAGTTTTGCAAACCTTGGAATAAGTCGAAATCACGCTTTTCCGCGCAGATTTTCACAATCAAAAAGTTCATATTCCTATTCAGGACCTCATAATATGTATGAATCTATTGACAAAAACATTATATTTCGCGTTTTCAGGGCGCTATCTGCAGTTAGATGAAGTTTGAAATAAGTCAAAATTACCACATTCTGAGCAGTTTCAAAGTATCGCAAATCACATAAATCTATCCAATACAACATAATACGCATGAGTCCGTCCTGAAATGCACAAAATTTTGCGTTTCCAGCAAGTTATCGGCGTTTTTTTCTGGGTCTCGTTGAGAAATTTTTGACTCTGTAAATCTGCTCAGTAGCAAGATTTTGCTTCAAAAGTGCGTTATATGGCAGAATCTAGCACCAAATACATCATATTCTGTGTTTTTAGAGTGCTATTTGCAGTTTTACAAACTTTGGAATAAGTCGAAATCACGCTTTTCCGCGCAGGTTTTCACAAACAAAAAGTTCATATTCCCATTCAGAACCTCATAATATGTATGAATCTATTGACAAAAACATCATATTTCGTGTTTTCAGAGCGCTATCTGCAGTTATATGAAGTTTGAAATTAGTCAAAATTACCACATTCTAAGCAGTTTCAAAGTTTTGCAAATCACATAAATCCATCCAATACATTATAATACGCATGAATCCGTCCTCAAATGCACAAAATTTTGCGTTTCCAGCAAGTTATCGGCGTTTTTTCTGAGTCTCGTTGAGAAATTTTTGACTCTGTAAATCTGCTCAGAAGCAAGATTTTGCTTCAAAAGTGCATTATACGGCAGAATCCAGCACCAAATACATCATATTCCGTGTTTTTAGAGTGCTACTTGCAGTTTTACAAACCTTGGAATAAGTCGAAATCACGCTTTTCCGCGCAGATTTTCACAATCAAAAAGTCCATATTCCTATTCAGGACCTCATAATATGTATGAATCTATTGACAAAAACATTATATTTCGTGTTTTCAGAGCGCTATCTGCAGTTAGATGAAGTTTGAAATAAGTCAAAATTACCACATTCTGAGCAGTTTCAAAATATCGCAAATTACATAAATCTATCCAATACAACATAATACGCATGAATCCGTCCTAAAATGCACAAAATTTTGCGTTTCCAGCAAGTTATCGGCGTTTTTTTCTGGGTCTCATTGAGAAATTTTTGACTCTGTAAATCTACTCAGGAGCAAGATTTTGCTTCAAAAGTGCGTTATATGGCAGAATCTAGCACCAAATACATCATATTTTATGTTTTTAGAGTGCTATTTGCAGTTTTACAAACATTGGAATAAGTCGAAATCACGCTTTTCCGCGCAGATTTTCACAAACAAAAAGTTCATATTCCTATTCAGAACTTCAAAACATGTATGAATCTATTGAGAAAAACATCATTTTCCGTGTTTTCAGAGCGCTATCTGCAGTTATATGAAGTTTGAAATAAGTCAAAATTACCGCATTCTGAGCAGTTTCAAAGTATCGCAAATCACATAAATCTATCCAATACAACATAATACGCATGGATCCGTCCTCAGATGCACAAAATTTTGCGTTTCCAGCAAGTTATCGGCGTTTTTTCTGAGTCTCGTTGAGAAATTTTTGACTCTGTAAATCTGCTCAGAAGCAAGATTTTGCTTCAAAAGTGCATTATATGGCAGAATCTAGCACCAAAGACATCATATTCCGTGTTTTTAGAGTGCTATTTGCAGTTTTACAAACTTTGGAATAAGTCGGAATCACGCTTTTCCGCGCAGATTTTCACAATCAAAAAGTTCATATTCCTATTTGGGACCTCATAATATGTATGAATCTATCGACAAAAACATTATATTTCGTGTTTTTAGAGCACTATCTGCAGTTATATGAAGTTTGAAATAAGTCAAAATTACCACATTCTGAGCAGTTTCAAAGTAACGCAAATCACATAAATCTATCCAATACAACATAATACGCATGAATTCGTCCTCAAATGCACAAAATTTTGCGTTTCCAGCAAGTTATCGGCGTTTTTTCTGAGTCTCGTTGAGAAATTTTTGACTCTGTAAATCTGCTAAGAAGTAGGATTTTGCTTTAAAAGTGCGTTATATGGCAGAATCTAGCAACAAATACATCATATTTCGTGTTTTTAGAGTGCTATTTGCAGTCTTAAAAAATTTGGAATAAGTCGAAATCACGCTTTTCCGCGCAAACTTCCACAATCAAAAAGTTCATATTACCATTCAAGACCTCATAATATGTATGAATCTATCAACAAAATCATCATATTTCGTGTTCTCAGAGCGCTATCTGCAGTTATATGAAGTTTGAAATAAGTCAAAATTACCACATTCTGAGCAGTTTCAAATTATCGCAAATCACATAAATCTATCCAATACAACATAATATGCATGAATCTGTCCTGAAATGCACAAAATTTTGCGTTTCCAGCAAGTGATCAGCGTTTTCTCTGAGTCTGGTTGAGAAATTTTTGACTTTGTAAATCTGCTCAGAAGCAAGATTTTGCTTCAAAAGTGCGTTATATGGCAGAATCTAGCACCAAATACATCATATTTCGTGTTTTAAGAGTGCTATTTGCAGTCTTACAAAATTTGGAATAAGTCGAAATCACGCTTCTCCGCGAAAATTCTCACAATCAAAAAGTTTATATTCCTATTCAGGACCTCATAATATGTATGAATCTATCAACAAAATCATCATATTTCGTGTTTTCAGAGCGCTATCTGCAGTTATATGAAGTTTGAAATAAGTCAAAATTACCACATTCTGAGCAGTTCCAAAGTATCGCAAATCACATAAATCTATCCAATGCAACATAATATGCATGAATCTGTCCTGGAATGCACAGAATTTTGCGTTTCCAGCAAGTAATCGGCGTTTTCTTTGAGTCTGATTGAGAAATTTTTGACTTTGTTAATCTGCTCAGAAGCACGATTCTGCTTCAAAAGTGTGTTATAGCACCAAATACATCATATTTCGTATTTTTAGAGTGCTATTTGTAGTTTTACAAACTTTGGAATAAGTCAAAATCACGCTTTTCCGTGCGGACTTTCACAATCAAAAAATTCATATTCCTATTCAGGACCACATAATATGTATGAATCTATTGACAAAAACATCACATTTCGTGTTTCAAGAGCGCTATCTGCAGTTATATGAAGTTTGAAATAAGTCAAAATTACCACATTCTGAGCAGTTTCAAAGTATCGCAAATCACATAAATCTATCCAATACAACATAATACCCGTGAATTCTCCCTCAGATGCACAAAATTTTGCGTTTCCAGCAAGTTATCGGCGTTTCTTCTGAAACTCATTGAGAAATTTTTGATTCTGTAAATCTGCTCAGAAGCAGGATTTTGCTCCAAAAGTGCGTTATATGGCAGAATCTAGCACCAAATACATCATATTTCGTGTTTTTAGAGTGCTATTTGCAGTTTTACAAACTTTGGAATGAGTCGAAATCACGCTTTTCCGCGCAGATTTTCACAAACAAAAAGTTCATATTCCTATTCAGAACCTCATAATATGTATGAATCTATTGACAAAAACATCATATTTCGTGTTTTCAGAGCGCTATCTGCAGTTATATGAAGTTTGAAATTAGTCAAAATTACCACATTTTAAGCAGTTTCAAAGTATTGCAAATCACATAAATCCATCCAATAAATTATAATACGCATGAGTCCGTCCTCAAATGCACAAAATTTTGCGTTTTTAGCAAGTTATCGGCGTTTTTTCTGAGTCTCGTTGAGGAATTTTTGACTCTGTAAATCTGCTCAGAAGCAAGATTTTGCTTCAAAAGTGCATTATACGGCAGAATCTAGCACCAAATACATCATATTCCGTGTTTTTAGAGTGCTATTTGCAGTTTTACAAACCTTGGAATAAGTCGAAATCACGCTTTTCCGCGCAGATTTTCACAATCAAAAAGTTCATATTCCTATTCAGGACCTCATAATTTGTATGAATCTATTGACAAAAACATTATATTTCGTGTTTTCAGAGCGCTATCTGCAGTTAGATTAAGTTTGAAATGAGTCAAAATTACCACATTCTGAGCAGTTTTAAAGTATCGCAAATCACATAAATCTCTCCGATACAACATAATACGCATGAATCCGTCCTAAAATGCACAAAATTTTGCGTTTCCAGCAAGTTATCGGCGTTTTTTCTGGGTCTCGTTGAGAAATTTCTGACTCAGTAAATCTGCTCAGGAGCAAGATTTTGCTTCAAAAGTGCGTTATATGGCAGAATCAAGCACCAAATACATCATATTTTGTGTTTTTAGAGTGCTATTTGCAGTTTTACAAACTTTGGAATAAGTCGAAATCACGCTTTTCCGCGCAGATTTTCACAAACAAAAAGTTCATATTCCTATTCAGAACCTCATAATATGTATAAATCTATTGACAAAAACATCATATTCCGTGTTTTCAGAGCGCTATCTGCAGTTATATGAAGTTTGAAATAAGTCAAAATTACCACATTCTGAGCAGTTTCAAAGTATCGCAAATCACCTAAATCCATACAATACAACATAATACGCATGAATTCGTCCTCAGATGCACAAAATTTTGCGTTTCCAGCAAGTTATCGGCGTTTCTTCTGAAACTCATTGAGAAATTTTTGACTCTTTATATCTGCTCAGAAGCAAGGTTTTGCTTCAAAAGTGCGTTATATGGCAGAATCTAGCACCAAATACATCATATTTCGTGTTTTTAGAGTGCTATATGCAGTTTTACAAACTTTGGAATGAGTCGAAATCACGCTTTTCCGCGCAGATTTTCACAAACAAAAAGTTCATTTTCCTATTCAGAACCTCATAATATGTATAAATCTATTGACAAAAACATCATATTTCGTGTTTTCAGAGCGCTATCTGCAGTTATATGAAGTTTGAAATTAGTCAAAATTACCACATTCTAAGCAGTTTCAAAGTATTGCAAATCACATAAATCCATCCAATACATTATAATACGCATGAGTCCGTCCTCAAATGCACAACATTTTGCGTTCCCAGCAAGTTATCGGCGTTTTTTCTGAGTCTCGTTGAGAAATTTTTGACTCTGTAAATCTGCTCAGAAGCAAGATTTTGCTTCAAAAGTGCATTATACGGCAGAATCAAGCACCAAATACATCATATTCCGTGTTTTTAGAGTGCTACTTGCAGTTTTGCAAACCTTGGAATAAGTCGAAATCACGCTTTTCCGCGCAGATTTTCACAATCAAAAAGTTCATATTCCTATTCAGGACCTCATAATTTGTATGAATCTATTGACAAAAACATCATATTTCGCGTTTTCAGAGCGCTATCTGCAGTTAGATGAAGTTTGAAATGAGTCAAAATTACCACATTCTGAGCAGTTTCAAAGTATCGCAAATCACATAAATCTATCCAATACAACATAATACGCATGAATCCGTCCTGAAATGCACAAAATTTTGCGTTTCCAGCAAGTTATCGGCGTTTTTTCTGGGTCTCGTTGAGAAATTTTTGACTCTGTAAATCTGCTCAGTAGCAAGATTTTGCTTCAAAAGTGCGTTATATGGCAGAATCTAGCACCAAATACATCATATTTTGTGTTTTTAGAGTGCTATTTGCAGTTTTACAAACTTTGGAATAAGTCGAAATCACGCTTTTCCGCGCAGGTTTTCACAAACAAAAAGTTCATATTCCCATTCAGAACCTCATAATATGTATGAATCTATTGACAAAAACATCATATTCCGTGTTTTCAGAGGGCTATCTGCAGTTATATGAAGTTTGAAATAAGTCAAAATTACCACATTCTGAGCAGTTTCAAAGTATTGCAAATCACATAAATCCATCCAAACACATTTTAATACGCATGAATCCGTCCTCAAATGCACAGAATTTTGCATTTCCAGCAAGTTATCGGCGTTTTTCCTGAGTCTCGTTGAGAAATTTTTGACTCTGTAAATCTGCTCAGAAGCAAGATTTTGCTTCAAAAGTGCATTATACGGCAGAATCTAGCACCAAATACATCATATTCCGTGTTTTTAGAGTTCTACTTGCAGTTTTACAAACCTTGGAATAAGTCGAAATCACGCTTCTCCGCGCAGATTTTCATAATCGAAAAGTTCATATTCCTATTCAGGACCTCATGATATGTATGAATCTATTGACAAAAACATTATATTTCGTGTTTTCAGAGCGCTATCTGCAGTTAGATGAAGTTTGGAATAAGTCAAAATTACCACATTCTGAGCAGTTTCAAAGTATCGCTAATCACATAAATCTATCCAATACAACATAATACGCATGGATCCGTCTTAAAATGCTTAAAATTTTGCGTTTCCAGCAAGTTATCGGCGTTTTTTCTGGGTCTTGTTGAGAAATTTTTGACTCTGTGAATCTGCTCAGGAGCAAGATTTTGCTTCAAAAGTGCGTTATATGGTAGAATCTAGCACTAAATACATCATATTTTGTGTTTTTAGAGTGCTATTTGCAGTTTTACAAACTTTGGAATAAGTCGGAATCACGCTTTCCCGCGCAGATTTTCACGAACAAAAAGTCCATATTCCTATTCGAAACCTCATCATATGTATGAATCTATTGACAAAAACTTCATATTCCGTGTTTTCAGAGCACTATCTGCAGTTATATGAAGTTTGAAATAAGTCAAAATTACCACATTGTGAGCAGTTTCAAAGTATCGCAAATCACATAAATCTATCCAATACAACATAATACGCATGAATCCGTCCTGAAATGCACAAAATTTTGCGTTTCCAGCAAGTTATCGGCGTTTTTTCTGGGTCTCGTTGAGAAATCTTTGACTCTGTAAATCTGCTCAGGAGCAAGATTTTGCTTCAAAAGTGCGTTATATGGCAGAATCTAGCACCAAATACATCATATTTCGTGTTTTTAGAGTGCTATATGCAGTTTTACAAACTTTGGAATGAGTCGAAATCACGCTTTTTCCGCGCAGATTTTCACAAACAAAAAGTTCATTTTGCTATTCAGAACCTCATAATATGTATAAATCTATTGACAAGAACATCATATTTCGTGTTTTCAGAGCGCTATCTGCAGTTATATGAAGTTTGAAATTAGTCAAAATTACCACATTCTAAGCAGTTTCAAAGTATTGCAAATCACATAAATCCATCCAATACATTATAATACGCATGAGTCCGTCCTCAAATGCACAACATTTTGCGTTCCCAGCAAGTTATCGGCGTTTCTTCTGAAACTCGTTGAGAAATTTTTGACTCTGTAAATCTGCTCTAGAAGCAAGATTTTGCTTCAAAAGTGCGTTATATGGCAGAATCTAGCACCAAATACATCATATTCCGTGTTTTTAGAGTGCTATTTGCAGTTTTACAAACTTTGGAATAAGTCGAAACTCACGCTTTTTCCGCGCTGATTTTCACAAACCAAAAGTTCATATTCCTATTCAGAACCTCATAATATGTATGAATCTATTGACAAAAACATCATATTTCGTGTTTTCAGAGCGCTATCTGCAGTTATATGAAGTTTGAAATTAGTCAAAATTACCACATTCTAAGTAGTTTCAAAGTTTTGCAAATCACATAAATCCATCCAATACATTATAATACGCATGAATCCGTCCTTCAAATGCACAAAATTTTGCGTTTTCCAGCAAGTTATCGGCGTTTTTTCTGAGTCTTCGTTGAGAAATTTTTGACTCTGTAAATCTGCTCAGAAGCAAGATTTTGCTTCAAAAGTGCATTATACGGCAGAATCTAGCACCAAATACATCATATTCCGTGGTTTTTAGAGTGCTACTTGCAGTTTTACAAACCTTGGAATAAGTCGAAATCACGCTTTTCCGCGCAGATTTTCACAATCAAAAAGTCCATATTCCTATTCAGGACCTCATAATATGTATGAATCTATTGACAAAACATTATATTTCGTGTTTTTCAGAGCGCTATATGCAGTTAGATGAAGTTTGAAATAAGTCAAAATTACCACATTCTGAGCAAGTTCAAAATATCGCAAATTACATAAATCTATCCAATACAACATAATACGCATGAATCCGTCCTAAAATGCACAAAATTTTGCGTTTCCAGCAAGTTATCGCGTTTTTTCTGGGTCTCGTTGAGAAATTTTGACTCTGTATCTACTCAGGAGCAAGATTTTGCTTCAAAAGTGCGTTATATGGCAGAATCTAGCACCAAATACATCATATTTTGTGTTTTTAGAGTGCTATTTGCAGTTTTACAAACATTGGAATAAGTCGAAATCACGCTTTTCCGCGCAGATTTTCACAAACAAAAAGTTCATATTCCTATTCAGAACCTCAAAATATGTATGAATCTATTGAGAAAAACATCATTTTTCGTGTTTTCAGAGCGCTATCTGCAGTTATATGAAGTTTGAAATAAGTCAAAATTACCGCATTCTGAGCAGTTTCAAAGTATCGCAATTCACATAAATCTATCCAATACAACATAATACGCATGGATCCGTCCTCAAATGCACAAAACTCCGCGTTTCCAGCAAGTAATCGGCGTTTTTTCTGAGTCTCGTTGAGAAATTTTTGACTCTGTAAATCTGCTCAGTAGCAAGATTTTGCTTCAAAAGTGCATTATATGGCAGAATCTAGCACCAAATACATCATATTCCGTGTTTTTAGAGTGCTACTTGCAGTTTTACAAACTTTGGAATAGGTCGAAATCACGCTTTTCCGCGCAAATTTTTCCAATCAAAAAGTTCATATTCCTATTCAGGACCTCATAATATGTATGAATCTATCAACAAAAACATCATATTCCGTGTTTTCAGAGCGCTATCTGCAGTTATATGAAGTTTGAAATAAGTCAAAATTACCACATTCTGAGCAGTTTCAAAGTATCGCAAATCACATATATCTATCCAATACAACATAATACGCATGAATCCGTCCTAAAATGCACAAAATTTTGCGTTTCCAGCAAGTTATCGGCGTTTTCTCTAAGTCTCGTTGAGGAATTTTTGACTCTGTAAATCTGCTCAAAAGCAAGATTTTGCTTCAAAAGTGCGTTATATGGCAGAATCTAGCACCAAACACATCATATTTCGTGTTTTTAGAGTGCTATTTGCAGTTTTACAAACTTTGGAATAAGTCGAAATCACGCTTTTCCGCGCAGATTTTCACAATCACTAAGATCATATTCCTATCCAGGACCTCATAATATGTATGAATCTATTGACAAGAACATCATATTTCGTGTTTTCAGAGCGCTATCTGCAGTTATATGAAGTTTGAAATAAGTCAAAATTACCACATTCTGAGCAGTTTCAAAGTATCGCAAATCACATAAATCTATCCAATACAACATAATACGCATGAGTCCGTCCTCGAATGCACAAAATTTTGCGTTTCCAGCAAGTTATCGGCGTTTCTTCTGAGTCTCGTTGAGAAATATCTGACCCTGTAAATCTGCTCAGAAGCAAGATTTTGCTTTAAAAGTGCGGTATATGGCAGAATCTAGCACCAAATACATCGTATCTCGTGTTTTTAGAGTGCTATTTGCAGTTTTAAAACTTTGGAATAAGTCAAAATCACGCTTTTTCGCGCAGATTTTCACAAACAAAAAGTTCATATTCCTATTCAGAACCTCATAATATGTATGAATCTATTGAGAAAAACATCATATTCCGTGTTTCCAGAGCGCTATCTGCAGTTATATGAAGTTTGAAATAAGTCAAAATTACCACATTCTGAGCAGATTCAAAGTATTGCAAATCACATAAATCTATCCAATACAACATAATACGCATGGATCCGTCCTCAAATGTACAAAATTTTGCGTTTCCAGCAAGTAATCGGCGTTTTCCCTGAGTCTCGTTGAGGAATTTTTGACCCTGTAAATCTGCTCAAAACCAAGATTTTGCTTCAAAAGTGCGTTATATGGCAGAATCTAGCACCAAACACATCATATTTCGTGTTTTTAGAGTGCTATTTGCAGTTTTACAAACTTGGAAAAAGTCGAAATCACGCTTTTACGCGCAGATTTTCACAATCAATAAGTCCATATTCCTATTCAGGACCCCATAATATGTATGAATCTATTGACAAAAACATCATATTCCGTGTTTCCAGAGCGCTATCTGCAGTTATATGAAGATTGAAATAAGTCAAAATTACCACGTTCTGAGCAGTTTCAAAGTATCGCAAATCACATAAATCTATCCAATACAACATAAACATAATACGCATGAATCCGTCCTCAAATGCACAAAATTTTGCGTTTCCAGCAAGTTATCGGCGTTTTTTCTGAGTGTCGTTGACAAATTTTTGACTCTGTAAATCTGATCAGAAGCAAGATTTTGCTTCAAAAGTGCGTTATATGGCAGAATCTAGCACCAAACACATCATATCTCGTGTTTTTAGAGTGCTATTTGCAGTTTTACAAACTTTGGATTAAGTCGAATTCACGCTTTCCCGCGCACATTTTTACAATCAAAAAGTTCATATTCCTATTCAGGACCTCATAATATGTATGAATCTATTGACAAAAACATCATATTATGTGTTTTCAGAGCGCTATCTGCAGTTATATGAAGTTTGAAATAAGTCAAAATTACCACATTCTGAGCAGTTTCAAAGTATCGCGAATCAGTTAAATCTATCCAATACAACATAAAACGCATGAATCTGTCCTCAAATGCACAAAATTTTGCGTTCCCAGCAAGTCATCGGCGTCTT